>OY821764.1:7433950-7618430 GCA_963682095.1 Potentilla sterilis
TCTAAACGCTTAAAAACGGAAATTAGTCTAGTTAAACGACGGTTTCTGACGCAGTAGAAGTGTGGAAGGGTTGATCAACGTCGAACCCTCAATGAATGGAGAGTACAATCAACGTCGTACTCTAAAGAACAAGTCTGGAATCCACGAGGAATCAAGAGAAAACACTTAGGGTTTTGATAAAATATGATTAATTAATTGTATGTGATCCCAAAGGGATGCTTAAATACTGAAAAGAAACCCTAGGGCAACTAACAAGGAAACCTAAAAGCCCAAGGAATTAAAACAAAACGAATCCAAAACAAATTAGAAAACTTAAATCTTGAAAACATATTAAACTGCCGTTTTGAGGCCCTAAACGAACTCGAAAGCCCGAAAAGGCCCACACGTTGTGGCAAAGTGACGAGTTTGATTCCTGGCGTCGTTCCCTTTCCGGAATGGTATCACAATCGTCATTCGGACGCCGGACGCCAAATTTGCAGTAAACCGGGTTTTGACTTGCAACGGTCAATTTGCTCTTCAATGTTTGCTGCCATCCTTCCTACATCAGTTTCTAGCCTCACCTTCAACAGATAATAGTTTCAAATCAATGAGACGCAGCTAATCATATAAAAATTTTACAAAATTGATTTAACGAACGTCAGGCTACCCATAGGAAAACGAAAGTAAAAAACACAGTTAACCGCAACATTCGGCACATGGATTTTATCAGAATCTTGTCATTTTTCAACTGTAGACGTATTTCATTATTTCGGTCATATCTTATTTCACAACATTTTTGCATTTTAAGAGTCTACGTATAGTAACTATTTGAAACTATACATTCACTTAAACACTTAGTAAACAAGTTAAGGAACATTAGTGCATATGTTCTGATTTTGAATCTAAAAGTTTAGAAAATCTATTCCAACCGTCAGATATCACCGTTATGATTAAATACATGTATGAAAAAAAATCAAACTTCAGCTGACAACGTTAAAGGCTCGATCGGAACGCTCAACCTGGTGAGTCAAACCTCTAAATGCTTAGAAATGGTAATTGGACTGTCTAAATGGCGTTTTTTTGCCTGACCTTCAACAGATAATAGTTTCAAATCGATGAGATGCAACTAATCGTATAAAAATATTCCTCAAAATACTTACCGAACGTAACGCTACCATTAGGGAAACGAAGGAATAAAACCTTTGACCGCATCTTTCGACACTCAGATTTTATCGGAATCTTGCCATTTTCAACCGTAGACGTATTTCATTATTCCGGTCATATCTTATTTCACGACTTTTTTCTGTTTGAAGGATGAAGCAATGGTTTATCGTTAGTGATAGAAAATGGAATATGGTCATTTTTTGTTTTTTTTTTTTAAATCATAGCCAACGAAAATGCCAATTTCGTCGGCCAAAAGTTCAAAATTTTTCGTCGGCTAATGTTTCAGAGAAAGGCAGACGAAAATCCAAATCGTTGACTAAAATATGAATATAGCCGACGAATTTTTTTTTTACCAACGAAAAAAAAGGATCGTCGGCCATTCCCATACTATGGTCGACGATTTTTTTTTTTCCACCGACGAAAAATAAAATCGTCGGCCATTCTAGAGAATAGCCGACAAAAATTTTTAGTCGTCGGCCGTTTTTTTTTTATTTCGTCGGGAAAAGCCTTTTTTCTGGTAGTGGAAGACACCCAAGCCCACCGAATGTTCCGTATCCGAGGCATCAAGTAACAACCTAAGAACCGTCGCATGGTGTACGCCAAACAGCATGACCAATGCGAGGGGCACAGGGGCTACTACAATGTCCTCCCCCTAACCGTAAGGTCAGGGAAGGAAAGGGTAAGCGAGAGGCACCATTCCTTTAAACATAGGTAGCAAATACAGGAATCGATTTGAAGCACAAGAAAGTCTTGATGCATCACTTGACGTGGAGCGTGTGCAGACGGTTCGATGCCAAAGCACGAAGCCCGCCAACCCACACAACCAATTCACCACTCACACACCGTTACGTAAGCAAAACCCAGCAACATGAAACCGACCACGCCCCCGACTTGCATAAATGCAAGCCGACAACGCGAGCGATCAAATGTAGCCAAGCCAGCACCGCCCGGCATGAAAGAACAAAGAAGAGTGACGAAGTGGGTGTCATTGTTCCTGTTATGTGTGCTGTGCAGCAAGCAAGCAGCACCCCCGTATAGTAGGAGTTGCCCCCACTTCCACTGAGCATGAGGGAAACATTGTTTTTTTTTTTTTTTAATTTACTGATAGATTCTAGTTTGTCTAAACTATGGAACAACATGTAGATGCTCAGACGGAAAGGAACACTTACCATACAAACTCTCATCAAAAGCTTGACAATATAAATAGGTCAGAGTCATCACAATGATTCAATGTAACATCATACTAGAAATACGAAATCTGCATACATTAAGACGTACTATTTTGGCTTCATTCTGGTGTTAGTATTTCATTCCCATGGAGCCTAACAAGTGTCATTGGAGCCTAACGGATCATACGCTTCTGGAAAGTATGCATATTTGGTAGTTAGGCAATTAGCCCCCACACGTATTTGACAAACATTTGAAGGGAGGAACTCAATATAAAAACAAGGAAGCTAGCTTAGGAATGAAGATAATTACCTAAAACATGGTGCAGCGCACAAGAGCTTTGAAGGGAGAATGTGTGTCATCAAATACATTAATTGTAGTAGTGATGGCCACTTATGGACGCGACCTTGCTTCATTACCTATTTTTAGATGTAGATATCATTGATATGGTTCCTATTCTTCATAGTTTTCTTTTATGTTGGTATCTTTTGTTTATGGCTTGGTCTGCTGACTTCCTAGTTTGGTCTACTGTTTAAGTCTTTGCAAAATTGTTCATGGGTACGGTGTTGTTTGGTTATTTCTGGAGTGTGGGTTTGGTATCGTCCTCAACCTCTTTACTAATAAATTTTCGGGTAGGGCTAAGGTAAGCTTAACTTAACAAAAAAAATAAAAAATAAAAAATAAAATAGTGATGGGATAGCCTCACTAGGTAAGATGGCATGCACGCTGCTTAGCCAACGATGGAAGGACGGCGTGCGTGCAGCGTGCATGCTATGTAAATAAATTAATTACACTCCTAGCCATGATGGCCTGGCATGTCGGTGTGCACGCTCCTAGCCAAGATGGCCTGGCATGTCGGTGTGCACGCTCCTAACCAAGATGGCATGGCATGGCATGGCATGTCGGTGTCCACGCTCTTAGCCAAGATGGCATGGCATGGCATGGCATGACATGTCGTTGTGCACCCTCCTAGCCAAAATGGCCTGGCATGTCGGGGTGCACCCTCCTAGCCAAGATGGCATGGCATGTCGGTGTGCACGCTCCTAGCCAAGATGGCATGGCATGGCATGTCGGTGTGCACGCTCCTAGCCAAGATGGCACGCCGGCGTGCAAGATTCTTACTACCCTGCCGTCCGACAAAGGCAACATTGATCACGAGTCTCCGAGCACGCTCCTAGGAGACTCTTACACCAGTCACCCGCAATACAATCAAGTCCGTGCTAGGAGCCAAGAGAAACAACAAAGTGGTGAAAGTTGTCAAGACACAGATTGGCAAAACTCCATCCAGAAATGCTATGCGAAACCAGAGGAAAAGAGCGGCGAGGGCCCAAAGGAAAAGAGAGGCCCAGACAAAGACGATAGAAGCCATTCTGGCAGAGGTCGCTCAATTGACATCACCTCAGGTAGAGCCTGCCACAGGTAGGGTTGTCCATTTTAAGGGAGGTCATGCCGATTTTTCGGTAAAATCTCTCTTAAGATGGTCCCCGCAGGACCTTACCCGGATATCAGAGTGAAATCCGGTTCGGGTCCTGTCACAATTAACACGTCTACAATACATATTAACATAACTTACTTAATCCGAAAAACTTTGACTAGAGACACATAATTATGTTCATGGTTGTTTTAAAAATATTACCAGCCTTTAGGTCTACTCACCAACTATGCAAAAATTTGTTATGTAGCATTTTAGCAATTCTCTTGCAATGTGGTTTGACATATGCGAAAAATGTATCTTTTGCAATGTTGTTTTTACTGGTCCAAGCATTAATCAGGTCATCTACTATACATGTGTTCAATGTTGTTATTGATTAGCTGGAAATATCACATATTATTGATCTAGAACAAGATAATAGTTATTATGTCATGATGTTTAGGGTCATCAAGTTATTATTTCATGATGTTTAGGGTCTTGATGATATAGTTATTGAGTTTGAGAACACTGTGCAATAAATCCAAGGTAAAGCCTTGTCAAATCATTGGTATAAATTTTTCACATATAGTAGTTGACATATGTCACCTAGTGGCTGTTGTATATTTTCTAATTCTATGTATAAAGTATGATATTAGTTATATAGTTACATTCTTCTTTTCTACGATTCGTTGTTTGTTATCAGGGTTTAATACTGTAGTTTTATACATCTTTTGCAATACTTTATCTCATTTCCACATATAAAAAAAAAAAAACAATTTACACTTGTTATGTTTGTTTATGTGAAAATGAATGTATAATATATTTAAGAGGTACAGATAAGAAATAAGACAATGTCAATAATCTACAAAATTGTTTTTTATTAGGTAAAGTAAGAAGATAACTCCACAATTTAAACACAAATACTAAGGTATGAAGGCATCTGAATAGTAGTTTTGAACAAAAATATCACGTTCTTTTAGGTTTATCATTGTGATCTTGAACTCTCATTGTGTTGAACATAACTACATGCTTCTCTTCATCAGTACTGTGCGAAAAGAGAATTGGCGGGGGCTTTTCTATTGGGAGTTGGGCCGGTTTCGCTATTGAGTTTGCTCAAGCCAATGTTAACATACCGCCTCATGCACTTGTGGAGTCGACTATAGTTTTTGTTTCCCTTCAGGAGTCGGGAACCGAGGGTCACGTGGAGAGAGCTACAATTGAGAGATATGAAGCAACTTCATTTTGGGGGTATCCGAGTAGTCGATCTCTTTAATTGGAGGCTTATTTTTCCTCTAGTATCCTCATAGATAGAGGCATTGGTACTTTGCATTTGTCTCTCAGGGGGAGCCAAACTCCATTCTCTAGGGAATGAGACTTCATCCCACTTGGTGATGTGTTTCTGTTGGGAATTGTTTCTTGGATTAGTAAGGATGGAAGTGTTGGTACCAGGACTATTTATAAATCTGGTATTGGGAGTTACATTGGAACTCATTAGCTTGTAGTAGATTTTATAATCTACAGCTAATTCCATCATTCCTTGCTTCATGGAAATTCCATCTGTTTTGATTCTCAATCTTAAACAATGTGCTGCATCGTTTAGATGAGTGGTGAAGTTTGGGAAGATATGAAGTATGCAACTTGGTTGCATAAGGATGCTTCCACCGTTCCTAACAGGCTTTTCTTAAATTATGTTATCCTATCGTCTTGTAGAATGCAGAAGACTGAACAGTCTATCCCATCTCTTGCTAAGAGTTTTATGGATACTTGCACTGCACCAATGTGCATGTAATTATATTTTCTTTGGAAGGCTTCACTTACTTCTTTTGGAGTGATTAGCCTGATGTCTGTTTCTCCACCAGTTGCTGGAATCGTTAATTCTAGTATTTTGAATCTATGTGAATCTAGCTTAAACGATCCTCTTTTGTAGATTTCGTTGAAGCTAAACTTAGGGACTGAAGCTTCCTTCACATTAGATTCAATTTCATTATACTCAAATTCTTGAGCATTAATGAACTGTACAGGTGGTATAGTGTGTCTCTTACTGAGTATTCGGCTGAGCATTTTCATGTCTCTTTTGGAGGTTTTGGATTCTTTCCATTCGAGTCAATTTGGGTTTACTAAACTTTAACCCACTTTCTGCCTTTGGTGAAGGTATAATAATTTTGCTTGCTACTATATGGGCTAGTTCTTCTTCGTTGATTCTTTCAACGATAGGGTTTTCTTTAATTTTTTCTACAATCTTTTGTAAATCTGAGATTTTTGCGTTCAATTCTTGAAATTGTTCCTCTATATCTCTTCCTATTTCTTGGAGATATATGTTTCTATAGTTTTACTGATGTATTATGGCTTCTACGTTTTTTGAATTTTTTTCTGTAGGAAGATAAAGACTTAAGGCCTTTTCATCTTCCCTTTTTACTCTTAGATCTACTCTTAGATTCATCCTATTATGGATATAAGAGTTTCTAAAAGTTTTCTCAAGTTTTCTTGAGTTTTTCTTAAATCAGCTGCTTGCTGATTAATATTGTTAGCAAGATTCGCTGTTCTTATTAATTTCTTTTCAATATCTACAAGATATTGTTTTTCTTTTAGGTAATCTAGCTTTTCTTCAAGCTTTGATATTTTTGCTTGTATTTCTCCGAGTTGATTAATCTGAAGATTAAATCTCTCGAGTTGTTCTGTTATTTTCTCAGTAGTTTCTCTCTTTGATAAGTGTTCTAGAAAATCAACTATGCTTGGTTTGGACTGGTCAAGTTCTTCTACTCCTATTTCTTTATGGAGATGAATTTGTTTGTCGTATAGAGTAGTGTTAAGAACTCTACAAACGTATTCAATAGAGTATTGATTTTCTTGGATATGTCTTGAGTGAAAACACGAGTTCCACTTATCGCTTTCTTTTTCTATACAAAAGGCTTAGAAATTTTTTAGCTTTGATTCTTTCTTGTTGGCTAGGAGAAGCCAACTTTGTGGCATAAAGCCCTTTTTCTTCTACCTGTTTTTTAGCAAAACAGGCTCTGGTACCAATAAGTGTATGCCGGGATATACGTGCCGGTTCACTGTCACATCCTCGGTGCAGCCTTAAGGCACCTATCAACTAGCACACCCCTGGTGTTGGGTTCGCCATGCACCAATTTGGAGTGGGGCAAGTCGGAGAGCCTCCCTTCCTGCTTTACAGGAGTGAGAGTTCCTTGCCTCTATAACATGCTCTGATACCAACTGGAGGGGATCTAACCAACGGTGCTAACCGCGGCTCAAAATATTAAGAGGTTCTTGCTCTAAAGCACGAACTTGCTCAAGTTCGTCTATCCGTTCTTCTAGAAAATGGATTGCTTGGGTGAATCTGGAAGTAAGATCCCAATAATTTTCTCTCTTTCTACTAATTATTTCTCTATAATTTTTAAGTTTTTTCAATTTTTCCTTTTTATCCTTTAATTCTTTTTTCAGTAATTCTAATATTCTCTAAATAACTTAAACGTTGAGAAGAAATGATTTTAAATAAAATTAACTGTTTACCTTCGAGTATAGAGGATAGACTGAGTATCTGTATTTTGCTAGACAAATATATCTATAATTTTAGCCCATTACGCTCCGTCAGAACGGAAGATAAGTAATAAAAGTTTTTTTTTTTTTTACACTAGGGGCAAACTGGTCTGAATGACGTATAATCTGTCCTTTTTTCTGAACTTTGCAAAGTATAGGCTTTTTCTCTAAATACTACTCTTCGGTGGCCATTTTTTCTAATATGTCCATAAAAAATAGAAAAAAAAAGTATTTTCTGGATATTTGAAATGCAAAATTCGATTTATCCGAACAGTAGTTAATATGTACAGCTGTTCCAACTCAAAGAAACCGCGTTTCCTACAACGGCTGAATTAGCCCCAATTCTATAAATACAAGCCCCAGCTAGAAATCTGCACTCTCATCTTTACTCGTTACTTTCTCTCTCAATTTCATCTCTACTCTCTGAATTGGATTTGGATTTGGATTGCCTCCCCAGACTTTGTTTTCAATTGTGTGATCCAAAACCCTACATTTTCAGAGATGCAGCAACGGGTGCCGGTCGGTTACCGGTTCCACCCCACCGACTGCGAACTCGTCGGCTATTTCCTCCGAAGCAGAGCCTCCTTGGGTACTCAATTCCGGGAGGACTCCATCGTGGAATGCCCTGATTTTTACGGCAAGACTGAACCTCGGGTGATCTGGGAAAGTTATGGTGGTCCTGGCTTGGAGGAGGGCGAGCCCCTTTACTTTTATGCCCAAAGGCGCAAACTTTCCGCTGCCGGAACTCGCTTCCACCGGAAAGTTAGCTCCGGCACATGGAGCGGTCAGTATCCGACCAAAGTTTTGGAGGGTGGTAAGGTCATTGGGCTTCGACGTGACTTTCGATATGAAAAGGGCTTGAATTCTGATCAGAACAATGGTTGGTTGTTGCAGGAATTTGAAATGGATGAGAGTGATGTCACTGTGCTCTGTTCCTTGCGAAAAAACCCAAATCAAAATAAGAGGAATGGAGTAGTGCACAAGGAGAAGAAGAATAAGCAGATTAGTACTCCCATTGATAAGAAAAGAAAGAAGAAATGCTGTGAGGATGATCAAAACCAAGCTAAAAGGTTGAGAAGTGCAACTCCTACTAGTCCTGATTTGGTTGTTGATTTATCTGATTTTGAATGTTATGAAAATACAGCTTCTTTATTGGATGGGAGTCTTGGAGGAGCGGCTTCTTGTTTGGGAGTTTCTTCACTTTCTTGTGTGGATTCTAATCTATTTGATTTTTCTGATAATGTAATTGCAAATGCCCTCTCACTTCTGCAAACCCACAACAATCAACAATCGAGTCAGGTGAACCAGTCTTATTCTTCCCTATTATCATCACCTGTTATTTCTGATCATGTTTTATGTGATCCTACCCAAAATGATGATGCAGGCTGTTCAATGGTGCAGAGCATCAGCTCATTCGCATCTGTTGGTTGTGAGGTGGAGGCTAATGAGTTTGGTTCTTGTTCTTCATCACTGCTTATTGATCATGATAATTTGATTGATGCTACTCATAATGAAAATGCAGTTTCTTCACTTGGGCAAAGCCCTAATGTACATCCTGATTGTCAAGATTGGAACAACCAATTTGAAGGAGGAATTAGAGAGGTGGAGGCTAATGAGTTTGGCTCTCGTTCTTCATCACTGCTTATTGATCATGGTAATTTGTTTGATGTTACTGCTAATGAAAATGCAGTTTCTTCACTTGGGCAAAGCTCTAATGTACTTCCTGATGGTCAAGATTGGAACAACCAATTTGAAGGAGGAGTTGGAGAGCTCGACTTTTCTTTCGAGGATGTGGAGGATCATTACCTACTTCAATCTCAGGTTCTCGATGATGATGAGCAAATGACATTTGAAAATTTCAGCTCCCTGCCAACGCTGCCAATAGGATAGATGTTGTTATAGATTACATTATCTTGTATATACTTTTTATGGCATATCTTTCTTTAGCGAGAATGAGATAATTGTAAAAACTAGCTGCAATTGCAGATCAATTCTCTAGCTCAATTTAGATCAAGTTTTTCTTTCTTAAGCATCATTGTTTCAATTTTGTACTGGTTTGTTTATCGTAAGGCTAGATAATGGGAATTACAATTTCTGTGCTTCTTTCTCTCGTGATTGAAAGTAGAGGAGGCATATTCATGTATCAAACAAAACATTTTAATTTCTGTTCGACATGGCATTGTTGTTCACTTCATCAATTAAACACTCTTTCAGCTTTTTTCTTCTAACTTCCAGTAGGATAAAGTGCACAACTCTACAGCTTGCAGCTCCGTATTATAAACCAATCATCCATAACATCCAAGTCTTCATGCAGCATCCAACCAAAGCATATAGATGCAGTGAATGGCCATATGTCCATATTCCCATACGTACAAATACTTTGGTATCAATATTAACCAGCAAAACATATAGTTGCCGATCACATACTTAGCTGCATTGTACTAATGAGGGAGCAAAATTTCGGTCCTGATAAAGTAAAGCTCAGTGTTTTACTGGAATGCAATGCTTAGGTGACCACATGCTCACAAATTGACATGGACATACCTTTCAATTTAAATGTGAAGATTGGTCTTGGCATAGTTTTTGACTAGCTCACTGATCATAAATTACCTTTACAGATACTCATCTTTTCAGCATAACACCAGATGAATCGCGTAAAAGCATGCAACAAGCACATAGATGAAGGGCATAATAACTGTAGTAATGAGTATATCCCACAATTAGTACACAAAAGTATGATGTCATTTTATTACAAACCCAAGGATTCACAAGCAAAGATGAACGCCAAATTCTGTAACTCGATTGATCGGTTCGTAAAAGCGGCTAAATTCTATGTGCATAACTACATATACACAAGAAGCATGAACACCAAATCATGTTCAAGGATCGAAATAAGCATAAACAAGCCCTTTCCTCATGATCCTGTTCGATCTTTTGTTTTCATTAAGATTAGATTTAGCAATTTGCCTATGTCCAGATTGATTGTTATGGCATTGCTTGATTTTGTATTCTTCTTGAAAATAGTTCCAGAAAGTACAATGCTGGGAGATGCAGGCTGCCTCCTCTTTGGCTACTTGAAAGAGTTGGGATTTACATACCATTAACCTAGTAGCTACAATATTCATCTGCAATGTTTCTTGAATTCAGAAGAGACTGATGCGGAATGGTTTAGATTATTGAGAAACATATGTAGTTGAATTTTATCATCCATGCACTCTTTGAAATTTACTGATTTCTGTTACATTAATGGAAAAAGAAGAAAGGTGAGGAAAATTGAGAAAGAAATGGCCTATCTATACGTAACTTATGAGATGAGAAGAGAAGAGTGTGGGAGAAAGTAAAGATCCATTATAGCCATAAAACTATACATCGTCATTTGCTTGAATATCGATATTCCCTATACATCGGCATTCATTATCAAAAATCACATCACCATCTCTGCATTCAGTCTGCATTAGTACATAAGTTGGTCGATCAGTAACTAAATATACCATGGTGTTATACTGTTGTATACTTGTATACTCTCACAGGGCAGGCAGCAGCAAGCTGGAAAATATGTTATAGTTGTAGGTCTGTCAAACGAGAACTTGATCTCCATGCAGTATGCACAAAAAAATATTGGACCTACTGCATAGTATGCTTTGGCCTCTGGGGGGGCAATCAAATATGTACTCTTTTCGGGTCAGATGATCGAAGCCACGAATCCCCACGGAAGGCTTAATTGGAATTGTATCCTGCGTTTATAGTAGATGTTGTAACGAATGTAAGAAAGAACACAGATTTACGTGGTTCACCAACGATGTGTTGGCTACGTCCACGGGCAGAGGAGAGTAGTTTTATTATCTTGAGGAAAAACGGAATACAGAATACAATTAGGTTTAGGACGTTTATATACTAAACCCAACAGGAAACCCTAGCCCAACATAACAGATATCGTGGGTCACCAGACTCAGTCAGCGCCACCAGACGACTAGTTCAAGGCATATACCAACAGTAGAAAATAGAACTTGCAATCCAAGTTAACTGTGGTTATCACGTTTGGGATAGTAGGAACAATATTTAGAATGAGCCCTACGATTGAAAATTTGATTAGAGTAAGCTGAGGGAAACAGACTCAAGGCTCAATTGGTAGCATTTTGGATGCCGGGTGGGTGGATGTTTCCTTTTTATATTGGGAATACGAGTGAGTTTAATCTTTTTACTCTTATACTAATATATACTAGCTTAGAAAGCGATAAACTATGCTCGAAGGCTTATACGGGGAACAAAGATCAAAGTTCCTTAAAAACCAAGTGAAACTAGGAAATACAATCTCAAGTAGGAAAACCTTAAACAAAAAAATGGACTTCAAAATAGCAATCCGCAAAAAGGAAAAAAAAAATATTAAATTTGTTTCATCGAATATTAATCCTAGTCCTATTTGGTCATGGATGACATGCAAGAGTGCATGGCTATAAGCACAGAGGTAGGGAAATAGCATCGTCCAAAATCAAACAAAGCTCTTGGTTGCAACAATCAACTACATCACACTTCAAGATGTCGACCTCCTACGATAACAACAGTAACAGTAACTACAGCATATATATATGTGATGGCTTATGAACGAGGTTTCCCCGAACGCGAAAACCTAGAAAGTCTTTGTGTCTCTATATGTTGGAATGTCATCAGAAGCTACAAGTCAGTGTTTGGGCCTAAATTAATATTTACCTGAGAGCTTGGGCCAAGGCCCAAGGAGGTTATCCGTCCATGGATAATCTGACATGTTTTTAGTTGCATTCCTTCTTGGAATAAGATTTGGACTCTTTCAGGAGTCCGAATTGGAGGTGGTTTCGAGTAACCGAAGCATCGCAGAGACATATCGAATCTAGTCGTCACACCTTGTGACAAATCGAGTCGTTACCCTGATAGCAAACCCAAGCCAATCTACCTGAGGTTGGTGACAAACATACCCAATCTGTAAGAGGTTGGACGAAAACCATTCCGCGGTCTTGATCAATTGCTCTGCTTTGCGTCTCAGGATCGAAGTAAGATTATCTCGATCTGCAATAGGTTGAGTAGAAAATCCTAGTAATAGTTTATTAGGTCTTGTTCGAGCCCTTTTAACCGGACTGTCAACGCCCGCGTAACAGTCGCTTGATCAGGAAGTCAGGTAGAAGGGAGCAGACGAGTACGCTCGCCAGAGTGATACGCCCGCCAGAGGTCGTCTGCATCAAGGTTGTACTTAACCCAAAAGTATTGGCATGCTCGTGCACAACGCATCAAGATTGAAACATACGTCCGCCACCCGCACGTGTTGACAGTTCGACAGGAGTGAAATTCGACGCGAACAGTCAGATAACCTTAGCTTTAAGCCGTTGATCGAAGACTACAATTCAGAGCACACAGATCATGATGTGTTTGCGTCAATAACATCTACGAATTATAAGTCACCTCAATCGCGGGATATTATTTCCAGGATGATATCTCGTATAAACTTCCCCTTTCAATTAGATAGGCTAAGCTGGAGAGCTCTCAGCAACGCATTAAAGCCACTAAACAACGTTGATGATATGATTAGCCACATACTTGAACTCATTAGCGGCATGCTTGACAAGGGACGCAAGAAGGTGGACTTAAATGTCAAAGTTGATATGCAATACACATTACCACATGAAGAAGCAAGGGAGTTAACTGAGAATCTGATTAGCCTTACTACTATACTGCAAAGCCAGCTAGATCGTATGGAAAATCCACATGGGGCTATTGCTGGGATGACCTGGAGATACTATCGTGAATGCCGTAAAAGAATTGAAGATGAAATGCGTGCCAATAATATTTCTCCAAAAATGACTATGTCTGATCCAAGATTGTTCGAGATGGAGGCTGCTATTAGAGTCATTTGATCGAGCAGTATTCAAGTCGAGGCTGGCAAGCAAGGCATCGGTAAAGGCATTGGAAAGGTTTGTGATGGATGATGAAGATGGTGGTTCGGGTTCACTCAGTTCAGTATTGTGTGTGATTTTCCAGGACGACATGGTGACTGGTTCTGAAGTCATTCGCTTGCCATGTTCCCAATCTCATACGTTCCATGGAGGATGCGTTATAAAATATTTAAACGGCTATGGTCATACACTACGCCATTTACCTTTTCAAGCGACGGACACGTACCGTTGCTTCACCCATCAAGTCCGTTGCTAGCAGTTTAAAGAGACGGAGAGCGCGTCGCACCTCAACAGTCGCGTAAGTCTCGTTGCTTATGGGTTTCAGCAACAGACTTGTCAATGCTCGTCGTTCACGTGGTTCTTTCTGCGACTGAATTGACGCCGGTCGGTTAACTACGTCAGTCATAAGCGACAGATATGTAAGTCATCGCCATCACCTTACGCGACTAACATTATGTTTCTTGTTTGTCGCCTTATCTCATCTTACGCGACTAATATTATGTTTCTTGTTCGACGCCTTAGCTCATCTGAAGCGACTAACATTATGTTTCTTGTTCGTAGCCTTAGCTCATCTTAAGCGACTAACAAATATAGTCGCTCTAGATTTTGAGTGAATACACATGTTTCTATACTGATTTTTACTGTACTCGTGCGCGACGGATATGTGTATTTTAAAGCGACGTATATATGATAGTTCGTCACTTCATGTTGTCTAAGGCGACGGTATTTGTTGTTTATCCATCGCTCAAACCTAACTTAAGCGACGGATTAAGACATACTCCGTCGCCTAAGTTAGATTTCTGCATTCAGCATAGAACCTGCTTCTGTGTGTTGCCTTTTTACAAAACCAAACCAATCAAACCTGCATAGCCAAAACATACAAAACCAACACATTCTATTCACATATCTGAAACCAACACATTCATTTAAATATCCGAAACCAACACCTTTGTTCGAAACTGAATTGTGCTAGTACATAAACTGTTCTCTAAGTACAAACTATATATACTAGACATATATAGAAGTGGTGGAGAGCCTCCATGTCGTGAAGTCATGGGTTTTGAGAAGAACTACCTGCACCCACAGCCCCTGACTATTGTTGCGCTATGAGCGTCGTAATCATGGCTTCCATTTGACGCGTGCGCTCATCATGGGCTGCATCTCTTTGGCGGTCACGCTCTTCCATTTGCACCATCAATTGTTCTTTAACTTCACGAACTCGTTCCTCCACGATGCCATCAACTTCCACATGTCGGACCCCTCCTCTCTTCTTCGGTGACCGCTGCATGCACTGTCCTACCCCTTGGAATGTCGGTGCCTCTCTTGACCCCAAGTCGAGCGGATATCACTTCGATTTGATCCTCGACGGGAAGAGGTACTTCGCGGGAAATATCCGGGAGTAGGATCGTCCTTTCCCCTACTAGTCTGTCCACATGTTCTTCCATCGCCTCCTACAATAACACACATAACTAATGTTAATAAGAAAAACATAATGACGCAATTGTAAAACAAGAAATGGAACAAAAAAGAGCAGAAGTCTCACCACGTGTGGACCGCCCACAGGGTCTTTTGCATATGATCCTGATGTACGTAGCTTCGCCCGGTAACTGAAGGCAGTTTTCCCAGAATGGTGGTTCATCTTTTTTGGACGCATATAATACGCCTGTACCACATTATTTACAACTGTTACATGTATATATAATACGCCTACCTATAGAGTATTAACATATAGGTACTGCAACAATAGATAAAAATATTTGGATATTAGTCGCAGCAATAAAAACACGCCCAAATTGCAGGAACCAAAAACACACAGAAAAGAACCCGTCAAGTTTACATTCCTACTGGGCCTTGAGTTTGAAAGAGACAAAAGAGAGAGATTGATTACCGCATGAGTAGGGTCCTTGAAGTGCACCACCAACCACCGCCACTGCGCTAGACGATGCAAGAATTCAAGAGGAACGTCATCTCCCCACTGCAGCCAATGTTGTCGGCAATCGGATTTCCAATCCTTATACCGATTGGCTGCCGTTGTCTGAACAAAAAGCCACATGCCATCATGATTTGGGGGGTGCACGTAGTGTGGCTACATAGACACAATGGACCCACATTAGTAACAAAGCATAACAAAAATAACATTAGTAAGAAAAGTAAAAAACATATTAATCAACAAACTTACCGAGAGGTAGTCAGACACGATCCCTCGGTCCTCAACGCTCAATTCCCTGTAGGTGGGCTTTATCGTGGGGACATTGTCCTTGATACAACTTCCAATGTCTCTAGAAATGAGGCTTCGGACCTTGGGATCCTTCGGGCCTTTGTGGTACTCATCGTACTCCACCACGATCTTCTTCCCCCCCCCCCCAGTGGTCTGGACCAACTCCTGGGTCTTTAATCCAACCACCACACCTCTCTTCTTTGTTAGTGGTGTATCTACACAGAAAAGGCGAATATTAGGGTTAAATCCTTAATTACCGGACATATTCTAAGCTTTCATATCATCTATATCTATCCTTAATGAAATGAAACATCATAACCGAAATATGCCTCTCGTCTCCAAGTTCTTGCAACGAATGCTGCGTGCAGTCGTCGAAGACCCGGTAGATGCAGAACCGCTATTGGGGCCGCTAGACGTCACTGGCGCCATTGCTGGGAGTGGGGGAGCGCTTCGCTCCAAGCCCGGTGACGCAACTAAAGAAGCAGGAGCAGGTGCTATAGCAGGAATTGGAGTAGGAGATGAAAGAGCAAGACCAGGAGCTGAAGCAGCTTGAGATGGAGATGGAGTTGAAGGACCAGCAAAAGAAGAAGATGAGAGCCCAGAAGAATCAGCATGCGGCGTCGGTAGTAGTGGTGCTCGTAATGATAGTCTCATCAAGTCCTGCCGAAGATCACGGTTCTCAAGCTCGACCATCTTCTTCGTCTTCGAATATCGAGGTTTTGTAAACATTACTGATATAAGAGATATATTAAAAAAAATTATCTTAATTATTGTTTGGGCCTAAATTACATTTATCCAGGGCTTTGGGCTGAGGCCCGTAAGGTTACCCATTGGCGGGTAATCTGATTTCATTTAAATCAGTTTCTGTCTGGGAAAAGGCTTTGGAGTCCTTCTTCAAGTCTGACTTGGAGTTGATTTAACAAATACAATCCTATTCGATATCAGAATCCGAACACTTGTTACATATGTGTTTGGGATTTTGAGATCACTATATAAAGAACTCTAGGACAACGTAAAAAGGGTTCAACACCATACAACTACAAGCTTTTGCCCTGCAAATCTTGCAAGCCTCTCCGGAGCACTCTCTCTTGCGAACAGCCTTCCACCAACTGCAATCGACACTCTTCCAACCTAGCCGCAAACCTACGCCCACCACATCTGGTCGCCGTAAACCTGCCGTTGTTGTCGAAAGTGACTTGCGTTCGTGTCGGAGCGTCGCTGAGACAAATCGAGTCCAGTCGTCACGCCTTGTGACAAATCGAGTCGTTACCCCGGTAACAGTCTTTCCCAATCTGCTAAAAGGTTGGACGAACGCCATCCGCGGTCTTGATATATAGCTCTGCTTTGCATCCCAGGATCGAAGTAAGATATCTCAATCTACCGAAAGGTTGAGGAAAAATCCTAGTAATTGTTTACTTAGGTCTTGTTCGAGCCCTTACGCCGGTTTGTCAACGCCCGCGTACAGTTGCTTGATCGAGAAGTCAGGTAGCAGGGAGCAGACGAACACGTTCGCCAGAGTCATCCGCTCGCCAAGGTTGATTCATTCGCCAGACGTCGTCCGCCACCAAGGTTGTACCTAACCCAAAGGTACTGGCACGCTCGCACCAGGACTGAAACTTACGTCCGCCACCCCCACGTGTTGATAGTTCGACAGGTGTCAAAACCGACGCGAACAATTATGGAAAAAAAAACATTGATCAATATAAGAAAGTCATCAAAGTACATCAAATAGAAACTATGTCTTGTTTGGTATGTCTTGTTTGGTTTGATTGCAGTGAAAGAAAAACTACTTGTAGTGGTGGTGAGTGTAAACAACAATTTGGTGCTTAAGAATGATGATTATGGTCTTTGTCTTATTGTCTGTGTACTACTTTGATGGATGGTATTGTAAGATTTTAAAGTGAGGTACTTGTTACCACTGGATTTCAGCAGATGGATGTGGCAAATTGAATTGCAAAATTTATAAATACTTTTACTTCACGTTTGCGCCATTGGTAGTTAGTTGCTCTCTTTCAGTGTTTGTCATTTCATAGTTTTGAAGCATACAAAAGATGATTGCTACTTGTGCATTCCTTTCATAAATGTATGATGCTTAAAGTCTGCAATGATGAAAATTTCAAAGTTTATGGCATGGCTTTCTAGAGATTGACCTGAAGCAATATGGACTTTGACGATTTCTTTTATTAGAATGTGGGACTTGGAAGATGGTTAGGATGGTTTTTGGGTTTCAGCTAAGGTGATGGTAGTGGAAATTTTAAGTTTCAGATTTGGTTTATTTCTTGTAGGCTTTAGGTACTTTTAGAAGGTTAATTAGATCTAATCAAAACAGAAATGGGCCTCCTTATACATTGACATACCAATTCATGCTTTGCATTTCAGTAATTTTCAATCGTAACCTACATCTACTGCAGATTTATCTCACAGATACAAACATAGTCATACAGTGGTGATCAACAATGGAACATATTGTACATTGTTGATCACCTAATTTCATAATGTAGCCTGCAAAATGAATAAGCTGACAGTGAAATGCATGTATAGAAAGCTATATAATATACACAATTATCTCTTTCAATTAACCAACTATGTCAACACTTGATTATAATGGTTTGCTAATCTGTCTTGAAGCAAACGTCATTAAGAAGTTGAGCGGTCTATTTATGTGAAGACAACACTTGGTTAAAACACCATACATATACTGATTAATTAGTGGTTATTTTATATCAAATGGCAGTTAGCAACTTAGCATCGATGAAAATGGAATCAAAAATGTACAACGGAAGGTGCCAAACAAACGTCTAACTGACTCGATCAGCACTCCCAATTAATCCAGTTTTATAGCAATTAGCGTGTACTAATTATTCATCAAAAGTTAAACAAAGTACCTAATGATAGACCCAAACCAAACCCTAAATTATAAACAACACAATAAGCAACTAACCAAGACATTTACATCATCACAGCATAAATCAACCAATTCTGGTCACAAGGGAAGATTCTGGTTCACTTTGAGACAAGAAAATGGAGGAAGAAGGGTCCAAAAAATTATAAATTTTCTGCAACTCCAGGTTCTGCTTAGAAAATTAAACGAGTTGTGTGGGAATGAAACAGAACTCTATCGTTATGTAACTATCGAAGTTTCTGCAACTAGGAACATGAAACATGCATGCTTGTAACTATCGAAGTTTGCTAGTCATTAACAAACAGAACTCTATAGTTATCTGCAAATTGCAGCCATATTTGTTTATGTAGATGGGCATGAGGTACACAACTACAATGAGTGTGTCACAAAGCAACATATAGAGTATGTACATTTTTTGAGTTAACAAAGCAACATATAGAGTACGTATATCTAGATTTCCATCCAAACTAGATGCACAACCTAGCAAATGCTCAATGTACTGTAAATTCTCTGAATATTTCATAATGTATCTCTTTGTCCCTTATCCGATTGAAATGTAGAGCGAAAGAGAGAAGGAGAGAGAGAGAGGTACCTCCACGGAGGGGGTCTCATCTAGTTGTGCATTTAATGTTTGGAAGAGTCGAAGAAACGAGGTCATCTAAAGGTGCCTAATAGCGTTTTCGTGGGATCGGATTAGTTGAAAATGATTAAGCGACATATATGGAAACCTCCATCGTTTTTATTATATTATGTTTTAAAAAAAGACATTTTCAATCATCGATTCTATTTTAAACCCTACCTGGTAGCGACGGACAGTAGCCAAATCCGTCGCTTAATAAATCTTAAGCGACTAACATATACTAAATACGTCGCTTTAAAATAATAAATTTTAAAAAATGACATTCTGCAAGTATATTATATTTTAAACCAACCCTTGAAGCGACGGATATTGGAGAACTCTGTCGCTTCATAGGTCTTAAGAGACTAACAAACAATAAATACGTCGCTTTAAAATATATCCTGTTTAAAAAAAAAATACATTTTGCAATTAGATTATATTTTAAATTATATCTTGTTATTTTTTTAAATAATTTTTTTGCAATTAATTTTTTTTTTTGAACCAACCCTTAAGGGACGGAGATGGAAAATCTCTGGCTTGTTAATTTAAAGCTCTTAATAAGCGACTGAGGTAGGCTAAATCCGTAGATTCAAAATATACTGGTTTTGTTTTTTTGCCAATTTTATGGAATAAAAGTAGGAGGCGTTAGTTATATGTTGATCAATCAAATTAAGCAAATGTCCAGTTATAGAGAATACCCGTCGCTTAAGTCCTCTTAAGCGACTAAGATATACCAATCGGTCATGTGTTTCTTAATTAGGGTTTACAAATTACAGTTTACATAAAACACTTAATGAAACGATCAATTTTCATCTGATAGATCTTCCTCATAATCAGCATAATCATTCTCTCTATCACTTCCGCCTTCATCTTCCTCACTTTCTCCTTGATAGATTTCGTCATCGTCGCCCTCGTCATCATCCTCGTCGTC
Organism: Potentilla sterilis; assembly: GCA_963682095.1. NCBI lineage: Eukaryota > Viridiplantae > Streptophyta > Magnoliopsida > Rosales > Rosaceae > Potentilla > Potentilla sterilis. Next base: position 7,453,800 of record OY821764.1, read on the forward strand.
TTCATCATTCTGACATTGAATGGGTACATCTATATGTGGAAGAGAACCGAAGTCCATGGTGAAACCAGATATAGGAGTGTAAGTTGGGATCGAGTCCGCAGTAGGTTCTTGATAGGGTTCGTCAACTTCATTCCTCCTAGGAGGTCTGTTGGTTTCATCCCTTGCAAGTGTGGTAGCACTGTACGTACCTCTATGTGACATCACATTAACCACTTTCCAAGATTCACCAGCCTTCGGGTCATCTAGATAAAACACTTGTCTTGCCGTGACGGCAAGAATAAATGGTCTATCCTCAAACCAGCTAGTAGATGTGTCCACTGATAAAAGACTGTGATCTAATATTGCGCTCCCAGGAACGGTAGGGTCAGTATCGTATCATTTACACTTGAACAAAACAACCCGCATGCCTTCTAAATATATTAGTTCGACAACGGCTTCAAGAATCCCGTAGTATGAGATGCCTTCCGTCTCTACCATGACCCCACTGTTTTGAGTCTTCAAGCGTTGGTCTCGCTGCCATGTGACAAACTTAACTCCGTTCACAGAACATTGTGAATAAATACGGTGTACTTGAGGGCGGCATGCCAAAATATGTAGTTCAGGCGTATAATCCGAACTTCCTACTGCTTGCAGTCGTGTGATCTGTAACATTAATATAAACCATTAGTGCAAAGTTAAATATCTGGTTGTTTATATAATGATCAAATTATAGTGATTGTATACCCAAGTTTTAAAGTATGGAAGAAAGTTGTCAATACGCTATTCATCAGCCATCTGTGGATAGATTTCAGTTATTTGATTATAGTAAATCTGAATGAAGTCGGCCGCTTCTATACAGTGCTCCAGTACATTCCAGTGAGCCGCATATAGTTCTTCCCTACTTAAGCGAGCCTTTGCTACGAAATTTTTGGGCTTCACGAGTTCGGAAACAACAAAGATATTGAATCGAGGTGCACTGTCAATGTTAGCATCTCCTATGGCATCATCTATATAAAAACTGCAGTATGTCACACACTCATTTGTAAGGTATTGCTCAGCAATACACCCCTCTGGGAAACGTGTGTTTCTAACAGTCTTTTTGTAGTCCCCGAGTTGCCTGTCAAATATTGTAGTTAGTACAATATATATAGACAGGATCATATAGTTAAAATAAATAAAATAACACATCACATTTCCATGGGAAACATACAGGTAAAATGTACTGGTTCAGTAAGCAGAACCTATTCGGGAAGGTGAATCATGAGATGAACCATGATGGTGAAGAAAGCGGGAGGAAAGATCCTTTCTAATTTACAAAGAATCATGACTATTTCTTGCTTCATGTCACGGAGGTCCTCTTTTTTCAACTCTCTAGCACATAGTTTCTGAAACCATCTGGACAACGCTATTAATGGCTCAATGACGTAATATGACAGATTTGGTCGGATAACCATTGGAAGAAGACGTTGGAGGAGTACATGGCAGTCATGCGTCTTCAATCCATAAAACTCTTTATCATTCAGATTGACCTTATTCTTCAAACTTCCAGCAAAGCCATAAGGAAACTGTGCATCTTTAATCCATTCGAAAATCTCTCTCTTTGCCTCAGACAGTATACGATGCTTAAGATACTTTCTCTTTATTTTTACTTGACCCGGTTTTCGTTTTCTTCCACAGCCTCTTCCGTATCCCCAGTTGTTGCAGACATTCACGAGCTTTCAGATCGTCCTTGCTCTTTCCTTCGAGACTGAAAATAGTTCCGCTGATGTTGTCGTACACATTCTTCTCAATGTGCATGACATCTAAGGTATACCTTATTCTCGATGTGGTCCAGTACGGCATCTCCCAAAATATACTTATGTGAGTCCAACACAGTTTCTCTGTAGTTGCTCTGGGCTTGAACTTGGGATGCAAACTCTGAACAGGGTAGTCATGACAGAGGATACTGCTATAAATCTCATCCCCAGTCCATGAGCGTGGTTCTCCCCTTAACTCAACATTCTCATTAAACTTATCTGCTGCTCGACGCCATGGATGACTCCGGTCTAGCCATCTGCGGTGGCCCTGGTATGCCATTCTCCCTGTCAAGTTGCTTGAATCAATATCTTCCAAACAAATGGGACATGCTTTGTAGCTTTTCGTCTGTATGCCTCCCAACATCCCTAATCCGGGGAAGTCGCTGATGGTCCACATCACTGCTGCTCTCATTATGAATGACTTTTGCTCATGTCGGTCATAAGTTTGAACTCCAATAGTCCACAACATCTTTAGCTCATCGATCACTGGTCTCATAAACACATTCAAACACTTTTCAGGAGACTTTAGACCGGATATTAACAATACAACCATGTTAAACTCTTTTTTCATACACATTGAAGGAGGCAAATTATAAGGCATCGCCACAACAGGCCAAGTGCTGTGAGGACTGCAGGATGCACCATAAGGATTGAACCCGTCGGTAGCTAGTCCGAGGCGCACGTTCCTAATGTCGTTGGAAAAATCTGGAAAGTCCTTATCAAACTCTTGCCACGCTTCCCCATCTGCCGGGTGTTTAAGAAAATATGGATCTGAAATCCTTTCCTCATGCCACCGCATTTTCTTTGCTGTGTGCGGCGACATATATAGGCATTGCAACCTGGGTGTTAGAGGGAAGTAATGAAAATTTCTTACAGGAACTTTTATACCCTCTGCAGAATATATCCATCTTGACTCATGGCATTTGGGACAGTTGTCTAGTTCTGCATTCTCTTTGTAAAACAACGCACAACCATACTCGCATGCGTGGATGATCTCATAACCCAGACCCATGTTCTTTAGGATCTTTCTTATAGTTTGGTATGAATCAGGACGCTGGTTTCCTGGAGGAAGCGCTCTCTTGATCAACTGTATGTTCTCATCAAAACTTTTGTCTGACCATCTATTTTCCGTTTTTATCTTAATTGTTTTAAGGATGATGGTTAAAACAGTCTCCTCACTACCATCATACAACGGAGTCTGGCCTTCTAATAAAAGCCTGCTATACTTCTCATAAGCATCTCTGGCAATAGAATCTAAATCATTTACATCATAAAAATCATTTAAACTAGCCACCAGCATTCTCTGGCTCATAAAATCTATCCATATATGGAAAAGCATCATACAGAATGTCCATACAAGGGTCTATCTGAGGACCCGCACTACCATTAGAAGAGGCTTTCTGCTGAAGGTATTGTTCCCTCTGCTCATACAATGAAGGACCGCTTGCAACCTCACCGTGATGTATCCATGTAGCTAGTGTAATCAGATATCATACCGTTTTTCCTTAAGTGCGTAAACATCTCATCCGCTTGTGCAACCGACAGCGCTTGCACGGAACTTGTGCACTTCCGTCTCACTACTGCTATTTTTAAGAGCAAACACACTGAATTCCATTATCCCCTGAATAAACTTCGGATCACCTCTAGATAAGCCGATCCAACTCTTGTCCATCTTTATGATACAATATGCATAAGGTTAGCATACAATATGCTAATTTCCTGTGATAACATAAACATACAATATGCATAAGGTTAGCACACAACATTTATGATACAATCAAAACCTGTCCCAACACTTCTTCTCCTTATGCCTCTAGGTTGGGTCCTATCCCCTTCAGGCGAACACGACTTTGTTGATCATTTTGCTATTCATGTGGTTTCAGCAACAGTTTTAGGAAATTTCGGCAGCATCTCCCTACAGTTCCTCAAGTGCACAAAAATATAAACAACCTAATTTGCACTCGAGGAACATTGTAGAGAGACACTGTCGAAACTATATCCCAAAACTGAAACTGAAACCACATAAATAGCAAAAAGATCAACAAAGTCGTGTTCGCCTGAAGTTTCCAAAAATGGGACAATTCGAGAATCAACAACCCATCTCGATCAACTAGATGCGTTGTTGATTCTCAAACGGGAGTTCTAAGCTGATAAACACCACAATTATATATAATACGAAACAATAAATTTACATACGGCATCACACTCCCTCACTAAGCCACTCGCGTGTTTCATAAACCCTAACTACCACAATCCACACAAAACACAAACCAATTAATTAAATCTAACTCGAGATATCAAACACTAAATTCAACCAATCAAACCGAAATATGGTGATTACAATGAAGATGAGAGATTATACTAACCTACAAAACAATTGGAAGAGAAAACCCAACCTTTTGAACCCCGAAATTGACGAAATCAGCAGTTTTGGAGATTTTTCGCCGCTGCTAGAGTGATTTTAGCCGTTTTCTTCTTTTTTTGTGTTCTGTCTAAGCCGAGGGCTATATAGCAGATTTTAAACTTTTAAGCGACAGACATTTACCTTCCCGTCGCATTAAAGATTTTAGGCGACGGACATCTACTGTCCCGTCGCATTAAAGCTATTCAGCGACTAAATAAAGACGTCGCATATGCCTCCCGTCGCTTTAGAGGTCATTCAGTGACTGATAAATACCGTCGCTTACTACCCGTCGCATTAAACTTTTTAAGCGACGAATTTTTTCTTTTGGCGACCGAGAAGTTGTCCATCGCTTTAGAACAGATAAAATGCGACAGACGTAGTTTTTGTTGGTCGATTTACATAACAAATGGCATAGTGATAGCTGTCCTCTTTGTAAGTTCAAGTTGCCTGAAGAACTAAATGATTTGCCAAAAAAACGAAGAAGAACTAACTGAAGTTAGGGCATCCATTTAATTACCTTTAATTTTCTTATATTTCAAATTATTGTGATCAAAACATATGTACGTACATGTACTTAAATTGTTATAGATGTTTGTTTGACAGAGAAAATGATTGATATGTTGGCAACTTGAGAGGCCTTCTTTCGAATCTTGTTAAGATGATATTGATGATTCAAGCCCTAATCGATTATATATGACTGTTGAATGTGGCTCTTTACGATTAGTTACTAATTTTACATAAGCAGTTTCTATTCAATTACTTGGCCAAGACGTACGTACTCATAAGGAGAATTTTATGCTTAAAAATAAAAAAGTAAATAAATAAAAATCCAGTTCCTTCTAGAGGATCAAAATGTCCTAGTTCTGATGGAGAATGACATTTACGTGGACTAAAGAGAGCCTAAACAAAACTCATATAACTGAAAGCGACGTGTCTACGAATATGAATCACCTGCTTCCGGGTCCATTTTAATATAGTGGTCTTAATGTGAGGATTAAATCAACGGTAGGATGATCACTCCTAGCCGGCGTCCTTATGTCGTTGGGTAGTTGGTGGAAGTTGAAGGAATCGAAGGATAACAAGTTGTAGATTTAAGGTGGCCAAATGGCATTTCGTGTTCATCATTTGAGCCTGAGCTTACCAACAACAGCAACTAGTTGTGTTTCTTGAAACCCAAGACACTGACGTTTGATAAACCCAAGAGGCTCTTCTTCTCAGTTCGTGCAATGGGTTCTTCTGCTTCTTCCCCAGACAGCAGCACTCAAGGTACATATGTTCACTTTCTTTCTTAAGGATTTGAAGGTATATGTGTGCATCCTAGTCCAACTAGGATTGCCTTTTTCCAAGTCAACCCTGGATTCCTTGCTGCACAAGGAAAAGCTGCTGCATCAAAGAAACAAGATCTTCGGGCAATCAGAACTTGATTCTGCTACATCAGATGAAGATTGCCTTTTAATTAGGTCTCAGTCAACTTGGTAAGGATCATTTGCATTCATGATAGAATAAGATAGTTAAGGAATACATGAATATATTTGTTGCCTTATTCTATCTGAGTTATTAGTTGACTTTACACTAGAATGTTTTTGGAAAATGATCGAGTGTTTAAATTCAAAATATTGCAAGTATGGAATATGCATTAAATAAGGATTCTTATATCCCTGAATCAGTGGATGATTACCTAAAGATCAGTAATCATCCAGCTGTTCGAAAAAAAACTTGCTCTATAAAATGCTTCTGCATATTCTGTAACATTCAGAGATTTTGTGTGAAAAGTGAAATAGGTATTGTTCATTCTTGCATTACATTGCATATACTTATTTGTATTCTAAATCTCTCTGTGAATCATAGGTTCAGTTAGCATTGCATTTGCATTCATGCATTTGGTTGACTGAGACCTTCACATCAGATCAGGAACAGCTGTGTTCATATCAAGTTGAGTGAGAACTTGAAACTAGATTGTGTGAGAATCTATTTACATCAGTGTGAGTGGTGTAGTACTGTATTAGGTTGTGTGAGAACCTTGTAAATGAACTAAGTAAGAGTTCAATACAGTACATTGTCTGAGGTTAAGTGAGAACCTCCTAGAAAGCTGTGTGAGAGCTTTAGACAGTGCAGTTCAAACTGCATTCATAGACTGTGTGAGAGTCTATGCTGATCTACCTATTGAGTGAGAATAGTTAGCACTAAACTGTGTGAGAGTTTAGTAACCAAACTGTGTGAGAGTTTGGAAAGTTGTTTATACGAATTGTATTACACTTGATTCAATTGTAATTATATTCAGTTAGACTTAGAGCTTTTTCCTCAAAGAGGTTTTGCTCTAAGTTTTGATCATTGATTCATAATTTCTTGTGTTTCTTCCATTCTGTTATTGTTCTAATATTAACAATTGGTATCAGAGCAGGTTCTAGACTGTCTAGTAGATCTGAATGATGGAAAGGAACAGTATCAATCAACCTCCTATGTTTAAAGGGGAAAATTTTTCAAAATGGAAAATAGCTATGAAAACATATATATCTGCACTTGATCTTAAAGCTATTAGAGTAATGCAGATAGGCTGGAGTCCTCCTAAGGTTGATGACAAAGGTAAAGGTATTTCCGCTGCTGAATTATTTGGTGAACTAGCTCTTGGTGTTTCACAAAAGGCTGAATCTACATCAGGATCATCTTCTCTCAAAGAACTCAAGCCTCCTGATGATTGGACCGAAAGTGAGATTGCATGGTGTAATGTTGATCAGAAAGTTTTAAATGTTATTTTTACAGCCTTGTCTAGTGAACAGTTTGATCATGTTCAGAACTGTTCCACATCAAAGGAGGCATGGGACAAGTTATGCACTATTCATGAAGGAAATGCAGTTGTGAAGGAACAAAAACTTGCCATGCTCACTTCTAAACTAGAATCTCTGAGAATGAATGATGATGAATCGATTTCTAGCTTTTATTCTAGATTGACAAATCTTACTTCTCTAATGCAGGGTCTTGATCATAAAATTGAAGAAAAAGATATCGTTAAGAGAATTGTAAGATCACTATCGCCAAAGTTTGCAATGCAGAGAACTGTTCTGCAAGGACAGGACTTGAACAAACTCGCCCTTGACGAACTGATTGGTGGTTTACAATCACATGAACAACAATTAGCTTTTGACACCTCTGAAAAACACTCCTCTTCCGGTAACAAAGATATTGCTCTTTCTACTAAAACAGCCACTAACCAATCTTCTGATACAGGTGGAAATATTTCTGAACTGTCACTCTTGACAAGTCAGCTCAAGAAACTATTGAAAAACAGAAACTCTGGAGCAGGATCTTCAAATGGCTCTTATGGTTTAAAGAAAAAATTTGAAAAGAAGAATACAAATTTTTCAAAAGATGATAATTCTTCACAAAAGAAAAGTACAAATTATAAACCTAAATGTTTTACTTGTGGTGGTATAGGACATCTTGCAGCTGATTGTGGCAACAAGAAATATGATGGTGGTAAGCATGCAATGAAAGCCACTTGGAGTGATGTTGATAGTGATGATGAGCAACACAGTACAAGAAAAGGAGGAAAGAATTTTGCACTCATTGCTTCTCTTAGCTTTGATGTTTCTGACTCAGAAAATGATCAAGACAGTTATATATCCGAGAATGAAGAAGATGAAATTGAGACAAAATTCGATCAAGTCTGTACTATGGCCGAAATTGTCTCAAAGAAAAATGAGGAACTTGAAGCTTCTATTCTGTCTTATCAAAAGGAGAAGGAGAATTGGGAGCTTGAAAAGAAGGATTTGATGCAAAGAATTGACATATTTGACGAAAGTTCAACTGAAGATGAATGGAGGATAGAGAAAAGGGATCTTCTATGTAAGATCGAAGCTCTAAATTCTACTGTGATCTGTCAACAAACATGTATTGACACACTTATCTGTGAAAAGGATGAACTGTTGGACAAACTCTCCAGTGCTCATGAAAAGTTCAAACAGTACCAGTCTAGCTCTCTAAACGTGTCAAGAATGCTTGGAGTAGGAAAATCACCTCTTGATAAAAGTGGTCTTGGTTTTAATGGAGAATGTTCATCCTCAATGAAATTTGTCAAAGGTACAACAAAAATTGAAGAAGAATCTTCTTCTGGCAAAAATAAGGTAACACTTCCCTTAACTACTTTCAAGCATACTTTCACATCTGTTTCTGATTTAAACTTAATTACTGAACCTTGCAACACTACTTCTTTTGCTGATACTCATGCTACTTGCTCTAAGAAACTTATGTCTATGTCAAGTGAAGAGTCTTGTGAACTTAAAAGGTTAAGCAATCGACATGAGTTGGTTGAAAGAGAAATCTCTCATATTTCATCCACTTTAACAAGTCAAGCAGTTTTAATTAATAACTTGTCTAATGAAATTGTAAATTTAAAGAAGGTTACAGGTGAAAAAGAGAAGTGTGAGGATTTCTGCTATTCACAAGACAACAGGATCTCTTCTGAAAAGTTCAAAACAAGCAAACTTGTGTGGAAGAAGAAAGAAAAATCAATTGAAAATGCATGCTGTTTATCATGTGTCATAACTGATGAAACTAACGATTCTTTTCTGAATACTACTTGTTTAGTTGCACTTACTGCTCTTAATGCAAGAAAAGAAGATGTTTGGTATATCGACAGTGGATGTTCTCGACACATGTGTGGAAACAAAGACTGGTTTATAACCTTAACATATGAACAAATATCTGGAACTGTTACTTTTGGTGATGGCAGGAAAGCAAGAATTCTAGGAAAGGGATCAGTAGAAGCATCAAACATTGGCAAGATTGACAATGTACTATTTGTAGATGGTCTTACCACTAATCTTATTAGTGTCAGTCAGCTAACTGATGAATTTGAAAATGTGTGGTTCAATAAATGGAAATGTGTGGTGTTTAATGAAAAAGGCAGGTTGGTTATGGGGGGTAAAAGATCTACTGATAATTGTTATCATGTTTCTCGTGATTATGAAAATTATTTTCCTAACAATTGTCTGAGGACAATGTCTTCTGATGAGACTTTTGAGCTGTGGCACAGGCGACTAGGTCATGTAAACTACCAGGACTTACTCAAGTTATCAAATAAACACTGCATTAGAGGACTTCCTCAGCTACAAGGGAGAACTGATGTAATCTGTGGAGATTGCAAGTTTGGTAAGCAAACCAAGGTGCCACACAAGATAGTAAATTCTAATACTACTTCAAATTGCCTTGAACTGTTACACATGGATCTCATGGGACCAGCACAGCATGCAAGCATGTCAGGTAAACTATACATCTTTGTGGTTGTTGATGATTATTCAAGATTTACTTGGGTTGATTTTTTAGCTGACAAATCTGAAACAACTACTTTTGATTCTTTCTATGGATTGTGTAAACGACTTACTAGAGAAAAACAGTTTCAAAATCTTAAGTTAGCTCGCATAAGATCGGATAATGGCACTGAATTTAAGAATTCATCTTTTGCTAACTTTTGTTATGAGAATGGTGTTAAACATGAATTTTCAGCTCCTAGAACTCCACAACAAAATGGAGTTGCTGAAAGGAAAAATAGAACACTTATAGGAATGGGACGTGTCATGCTCAATACATCCAAAGTTGGTGAAAGTTTCTGGGCTGAAGCAATCAACACAGCTTGCTACACTTCAAATAGGGTGTTTCTCAGGTCAGGTAAGGCTGAAACACCTTATGAGCTCTGGAAAGGAAGAAAACCAAATGTAAGCTACTTTCATATTTTTGGGAGTCCTTGTTATATTCTGAGAGATAATAAAAGTGACTCAAAGTTTGCCTTACAAACTGATCCTGGTATCTTTGTTGGTTATTCAAATGATAGTGCTGCTTACAGAATTTACAACAAGGTTTCAAAGAAAATTGTTGTCACTGTTAATGTCTCTGTTGATGATAGTCTTTCCAGGTTAATAGGTGATATTGAGGATACTATAGAGCATCAAACAGTTTATGGTTCAAAGCCTACTGATCAAGTGTCTGAACCTCCATGCACAACTGATGATCAAGATCTCCAACCAACTCATCAAGTGAGAACTGGTTTCAAACAAGTTCGAAAAGATCATTCAAAAGATGACATTATTGGTTCACTGGGAGAAGGAATCACTACTCGAAGGAAACTTGTTGGAAAGACAAATGATGAAATTGATTCTGATCAAGCCTTATGTTGTTTTGCTGAGGAATTTCTTCATGAAACTAATTTATTAACTTGTTATGGTTTTGTTTCTCTTATGGAACCAAAAAATGTGAAAGAAGCCTTAACTGACAGCAATTGGATTGTTGCAATGCAGGAAGAACTTAATCAATTCGAGAAAAACCAAGTTTGGGAACTCGTACCTAGACCTGCTGATGTGAATATTATTGGTACCAAATGGGTTTTCAGGAACAAAAGTGATGAGAAAGGCACCATTACCAGAAACAAGGCCAGACTTGTTGTTCAAGGGTATGCTCAAATTGAAGGACTAGATTATGATGAAACTTTTGCTCCTGTTGCAAGACTTGAGTCTGTGAGAATTTTGATGGCCATTGCTTGTCATCTGAGATTTAAGCTATATCAAATGGATGTCAAAACTGCTTTTTTGAATGGAATGATAGATAAAGAAGTGTTTGTCAAGCAACCTGATGGTTTTGTGGACAGTGATCATCCTGATCATGTTTATAAACTCAAAAAGGCACTATATGGACTAAAGCAGGCTCCAAGAGCATGGTATGAACGTCTCTCTTCCTATTTAATTCAGAAAGGTTATACTAGAGGAACAATTGACAAAACTTTGTTTGTGAAATTACAAAATGGTCAGTTTGTGGTAGCTCAGGTATATGTTGATGATATCGTGTTTGGCTCTACCTCAGACTCACTAGTCAAAGAGTTTTCTTCTGTTATGGCTAGTGAGTTTGAGATGAGTAATCTTGGAGTTCTAACATATTTTCTTGGTCTGCAAGTAAGCCAAAAAGAAGATGGTATGTTTCTATCACAGACAAAGTATGCAGAAAACCTGGTCAAAAAGTTTGGTCTCACTTCTAAGAAGAATGTCCTAAATCCTATGAGTACAACTACTAAACTTCATGCTGACAATGATGGAAAAAGCGTGGATCAAACCAAGTACAGAAGTATGATAGGCAGCTTGCTCTATCTAACAGCAAGTAGACCTGATATCTCTTTCAGTGTTGGTGTCTGTGCCAGGTTTCAGGCAAATCCAAAGGAATCTCATTTGGATGCTATTAAGAAAATCATTCGATATGTAAGTAACACTACAGGATGTGGGTTGTTTTACTCTAACAGTTCAAATGTTGAAGTTGCAGGCTACTCAGATGCTGACTGGGGAGGAAGTGCAAAAGATGGGAAAAGTACCTCTGGGGGATGTTTCTTTCTTGGAACAAATTTGGTGGCCTGGCACAGCAAAAAACAGCACTGTATTTCATTATCAACTGCTGAATCTGAGTATGTGGCTGCTGGTAGTTGCTGTACACAAATGGTATGGATGAAGCAAATCCTCCTTGACTATGGCATTCATCAAGGTAAGATGACTATTTTCTGTGATAACACTAGTGCCATAAACATTGCTAAGAATCATGTTCAACACTCACGTACCAAGCATATTGATCTGAGATATCACTACATTCGTGATTTAGTTGAACGAGACATATTAGAACTTACTTTTGTTTCCACTGAGAAACAACTTGCTGATATATTTACTAAGCCTCTTGACACTGCAAGGTTTGAAACTCTAAGAAGTGCAATTGGCATTTGCACTGAACCATGATCAGTCTTGCTCTCTCTCTCACATCTGGTCTTCTTTGTTAAATAATATCTTGTTATGTGAGAAATCTTGAACTTAGTTTGACTTGCTTTCAGTTATGCCTAACTTCGATTTATTTTGTTAACTAAGTTAATTCTTATTCTGGATCTTTGATGGTATGGCAGTTTGAATTATTGATCATCAGCATACTATATTTCTGACACATTCTATGTGCAGATTGTTTCACTGAGTATGAAGATATTTCCAAATGTATCTGGTGTTAAAAAAAAAAAAATTTAAATCAGGCTATTCCTCAAGTAAGCATGCCATGGTCCCTCATGAAGGATATATGGTACTGAGTTAGAAACGGGAATGGCTTGGCTTAGTGAAAAATTACTGTTCATGCTCGAGTCTAAGAATTTAGGGTGTCCTTGTTACATCTAGCACCCTAAAACCGTCTGGTTTGGGAGTGTTTTCTTCCACTCGCTATATGAGCCTCTGAACATATAAAAATGTGTGAGCAATGCCTCACTGAATGTGGAAATAAGAGGAGTTTTGTGCTTCAATTCTAGTGGTTCTGTCTTCATACTCAACTGAAAAGCACTTATATTGCTGATGGTCTTGCACATTCTTCTGGCTATACATACACTGATTGATAGAATACATATTACTCTAAGTTACAAAATTTCTCTTGGTTAATCATGTTCCTGATTCTAGTTGATTCACTATGCCTGGTTTCTTGTAAGACAAGTTTTGCTATATGCATACACCAATCAACAACGAGAAAGAGATCTTGACTGAGATCGGTTGCGTGAAAATGCTGGTTTTGCATATTCCTATGTTTACATCATCTTGCAGCTCATTGGGCCTCGGTTTGAACTTGTATGTCCATCTAACATGAAAAGGCAAGTTGGAAACCTGAACAGGCAAGTTGGCAACCAAAACGATATGGAATCCTAGAAAATTTATGTTTTCTATCAATAGGTTGCTTGCAGTTCTGATTCTTGCCCTTTCATTGCCCTATTAATCTCTTCCTGTTCTCTATAAAGTCTCATCTTCTCTAGAGAAAAACTTAAACAATTTCTCTAGAGTTGCTCTTTTGATCTTTCTGTGTGCAGGTACATGAGACTTCTGAAGACAACCAGAATGACTACTGGAGATCGTCCTCGTCGTTATGGCAAGGCACCTGTGAAAGAAGAGCCTCACTCTCCTCCATACTGTTCATCTCCAAACGAGGACATCACGATGCCCTCAATCTCATCTCCATTCCAGTGGACTCAGATGCCTGCATATCACGTCTCCTCCTCTCAACCTTTTGGCATTCCACCACCTGCTAGGTTTGAGGGGGAGTCTTGGCGTCCTCCTGTTCCACCTGCAGCCTACAACACTGAACCAGTAACCACTTTTCTTGTGGACATGGAGACAAATATACGAGACTGGTGCACGAAGTTGGAAGAGAAGCTGGACAAGACTGAGAAGTGTTTGGCATTTATCTGCAAAGAGTTGGTGTATCTGCAGGGTCTGGTTTCTGAACGTTCTCCCACTTCTCCTCCTCCAGGTTTCACACCAAGTGGATCTGCTCCAAGTGGATCTGCTCCTGTAATCAAGAGGGGGAGAGGCAGACCTCGGAAAAACTCCAGCTCTTCTGGCATTTAGACATTCATATCCAAAGGGGGAGAAATCTTGCATGCAGGACGTTGTTTTCTTTTCAAGTTTTTTTTAAAGACATTTTGATTCTGTTTTTGGTCTGTAAGTGCATAAGCACAAACTTGGATGCTTTTTGGATGCTTTGGATAGTTTTTAAAAATTATAGTAGAGTAACTTGGGAAAGGATGGAAACTGATCCTAATCTGTTACTTCTACTTTTTCTTTAATAGCTTATGCTTGCTCCTTTGATGCTAATTTCTTTAATGCAGATATGATGCAAGTGAGTTGGATAGGAATGTCACACATAGGGGGAGATTGAAGGTATATGTGTGCATCCTAGTCCAACTAGGATTGCCTTTTTCCAAGTCAACCCTGGATTCCTTGCTGCACAAGGAAAAGCTGCTGCATCAAAGAAACAAGATCTTCGGGCAATCAGAACTTGATTCTGCTACATCAGATGAAGATTGCCTTTTAATTAGGTCTCAGTCAACTTGGTAAGGATCATTTGCATTCATGATAGAATAAGATAGTTAAGGAATACATGAATATATTTGTTGCCTTATTCTATCTGAGTTATTAGTTGACTTTACACTAGAATGTTTTTGGAAAATGATCGAGTGTTTAAATTCAAAATATTGCAAGTATGGAATATGCATTAAATAAGGATTCGTATATCCCTGAATCAGTGGATGATTACCTAAAGATCAGTAATCATCCAGCTGTTCGAAAAAAAACTTGCTCTATAAAATGCTTCTGCATATTCTGTAACATTCAGAGATTTTGTGTGAAAAGTGAAATAGGTATTGTTCATTCTTGCATTACATTGCATATACTTATTTGTATTCTAAATCTCTCTGTGAATCATAGGTTCAGTTAGCATTGCATTTGCATTCATGCATTTGGTTGACTGAGACCTTCACATCAGATCAGGAACAGCTGTGTTCATATCAAGTTGAGTGAGAACTTGAAACTAGATTGTGTGAGAATCTATTTACATCAGTGTGAGTGGTGTAGTACTGTATTAGGTTGTGTGAGAACCTTGTAAATGAACTAAGTAAGAGTTCAATACAGTACATTGTCTGAGGTTAAGTGAGAACCTCCTAGAAAGCTGTGTGAGAGCTTTAGACAGTGCAGTTCAAACTGCATTCATAGACTGTGTGAGAGTCTATGCTGATCTACCTATTGAGTGAGAATAGTTAGCACTAAACTGTGTGAGAGTTTAGTAACCAAACTGTGTGAGAGTTTGGAAAGTTGTTTATACGAATTGTATTACACTTGATTCAATTGTAATTATATTCAGTTAGACTTAGAGCTTTTTCCTCAAAGAGGTTTTGCTCTAAGTTTTGATCATTGATTCATAATTTCTTGTGTTTCTTCCATTCTGTTATTGTTCTAATATTAACAGGATTCAATCTGATAATATAGTGCTTCAGATAATATGTTTTTGGAATTTGGATTTCAATGAAGCTTCTGGGTTGTGTATTGGATGAAGCTTGTAGTTGCTATGCAATTGTTCTCCAACAATTGTTATAAATGCCCAGAACGGTTTTAATTTTTTTGATTGGGCTTGTGGGTGAATCGGTGAATGAGCTTATATCTATATATACTAGCTAGGGATGATCTTATAATTGATTTCTCTAGCTTGTGCTGCGCTTGTTTTTTTTTTCTTCCCAGCTATAACTGTTGCAAATTGCAAAGTTTGTCTGGTCTAAATTTTTGACAATTTTTCAAGGATAATTTTTCAAAAAAATTAGTGGGCCTATGTCCTCTATTATTCTATATATAATGTTTACCAGAATTTAATCTGTTATTTCTATACTATAAGGGAGCCTTATGCTTTCTATCGGAGATCATTCGATTGCTGATTTCTGACTTTCAACTAATTTAGTGGAGATAACTGATCCCTGGTAGTTCAAGGTTTTCTAGTTAGAATGGCATTCATGTTATATAGTTCCTTTGGCAAATTTAGTATTTCTTGATTCATGAATGTTGTTGGTCTTACTGTGATCAATAAATGATAAGCCACTGTATTTTGCCTCAACTCTGGAAAGTATTATTTAACCAAAACTATGAATCCTCACCCTCTAGATAGTATCTATATGAAGTGACGTGTCATTTCTATGCTTTTTTTAGCATCCCCTGCTATTTGACCAAAAGATTCTGTTCTCAGACTTACCTATGTTATGTACAGTTAACATGTTAAAAGTCTTCCGCGAAAGTAATATGCTCTACTTTGTATAGTTGGTATAACAAGCATAACTGAATACGTTTCATAAATTCTTTCTAGTCAATTTATTGAATTTTGTATAATCAAATCATTCATCTCAGTTGACCTACTATTTAAAAGTTACTCTTGGGACATGTGCAGAGGCTGGTGACTATAAATCTGTTAGTAATGATGAGTGGAAAAAGCGGTTACAAAGGAACAGTTTTACATTACTCGTCAAAAGGGAACAGAGAGGGCATTCACTGGGTACGATTCTGAATTATACTTTCTTCTAGATGTTTGCCTTACTGGTGTTAATATAGTACAGTTTCTTTAGTTACTCTTTTAAGAGCTTTCGTGGACCTTCACATATATCTTTTTAAGAGATGGATGATTTATCATGTAGAGCAGATTTTCCACCAAAGAGATTTAAAAAAATAATAATAATAAAAAAAATATTCTAGTTCAGTATTCTGCTACATTAGATTATTCTGACCTGATGAAGTAGTGAGGCTTCTTGTATGCACTTTCATAGGGAATGTATTAGCTGATTAGTTCTTTGACTATGCCGTCTCAGGTTTTTATTCACCTCAGTATGTAGTATGTGAGTGTAATTTCTGCTATGTCATGCATTGTTGAAATGTAACGTGCATGTGCTAGCAGCACAAAAGTAGAATTTAACCTTGTTTACACTTCATAGTTGGAAGTAGGATAATCCTCATTAGTCAGTCTGCTTTTTTTAAGTCAGTTTGGCATCCCAACTATATATGTTGCCTAGCAAATCAAATATTTACGGTTCTTTATGCATATTTTGTTTGGGGGTTGAAAGATTTAGGAAAATGGTGAGCAATTAACAATAATAGTATATTATTTATTTTGTTGTTTTTTCTTTTTATTTTCAGGGAATACTGGAATACCAAAACTCCCGGAAACTACCATTGCATATGTTGTGACACCCCACTGTTTGAGTAAGTAGTACCTATTCATATTCATCGATATAACAGTATGTTCTTGAAAGTTTGATAATGCTCGGATCAATTTGGTGTTCTCTCTTCCCAGATCGTCTACTAAATTTGACAGTGGAACTGGTTGGCCATCTTATTACCAGCCAATTGGTAACAATGTGAAGTCCAAGTTGGACTTGTCCATTATAATCATGCCTCGCCAGGAAGTTCTTTGTGCCGTTTGTGATGCTCATCTTGGCCATGTCTTCGATGATGGTCCACCACCGACGGGAAAGCGTTACTGTATCAACAGGTCAATAGTCAGTTGACTTATTGTTTTCCTTTTCTCTCTATATGTTTAGCTGACTTAATGTAACATTACTATCCCTGCAGCGCTTCCCTGAAACTAAAACCGAAGTAGGAGTCGGCTACAATAAAATCTTGCAGTAATAGCGTCTCTTGTCTGTCAGTTGCAGAAGTGGAGTGACCACACAGATTGAATCACAATATCGGACTATGAGATAACTGTAGTCATGTTCACGAGATAAAACTGATATCCTTGACATCCTACATCATGAAGTAGTTTCTATGAGTTCATAATGTTATATATTTGTATAGATGTGCTGATGGGCACTGGAATATGAATCAACTGCAAAAGCGAAAACCATTTCTTTCTTTTTTTACTTGGACTCTAATTTTTCACGAAGGAATCTGTTGGACCATTGGTGAATGGTGATGGTAAGGATGTTAGTTTCTGGTTTTTCGAATGGATTTACCCCTTCCTTCTAATTAATCTTGTTCCTGAAATTCTGAAAGATCTCATCAACTTAGATGACTCAGTTGATTTTTTTATTTTTTTTTCGAAAGGGCCAGTTGATAAGTTTATACACATCAGAATTTGCACAAAATGCTGCTGTTCCTTTATCTCATTTTCATCATCTGGGGATCTACTAGGGTACTAGTCATGGAAATTTTACATTCAAGTCAGCTTCTGATTTGCTTACAAGAAACATGCCTACTTTTTCAAGATCGACTTAGAACCTTTTTTAACAATAATTTTGTTCCTTCAAGTCCTTTTTGTTCTTTTGATATAGAATCTATAAGCCATTTGTTCTTTTTCTAACAATAATTTTGATCCTTCATGTTCTTTTTGTTCTTCTGATATAGAATATATAAGCCATTTGTTCTTTCAATGCAACCTTTTCCATGTATGTTTGGTCTTTCTCTAACTTTCATTTTGATCATTCGGACTGGAATATTCTTTTTCTCTTGGCCTACTTCCTTTGTTTCACATCCTACTGCTAAAACAAATATATCTTTAACTAAAATTTTCTTCTTCAGTTGCTATCATATTTGGATTACAAGAAATAGTCTCTCCTTTCGTCAATCCTATAAAGAATTAAAAAGTATACAAGATGCTTTTAGTCTTATTAACTTTCATGCTTTTTCTTCATATCCCGCAAACTTTTTGGCATCTCCCTCCTACTGATTTTGTTAAATTATGTTCGATGGTTCTGTGACATTATAATCTTGCTGCTGCTGGTTTCATTATTCGAAATATTTATGGTCTTCCAATTTTAGCTTCTACCTAACATTTTAGGTTCTTCTAATGTTCACTTCGCAGAAGAACTAGCTCTTCAGGTTGGTTTGCAGGCTAGTCTTCATGGTTCATCTAGAGTCAAAGTACAAGATTGCAACCCGTTGGAGGATCCATATGTTGGTGCACGATATAACTTACAGAGTTCTATGCTATTGAAATCAGGCATGTGTGGTTAAAAACTTTGTGACGGACGCTCTTGCGAATTGGGGTAACTGTTGGGATTTAGCTAGTTGGCATAATAGTAGACAAATGAAAAGGAAAGAAAAGAAGACATGAAAAATCTCTACGTCTCCATTGGAGAAATAGAACAGCTTATAACTAGGTGGTCTTGTTTCTCATGTTCTGTGCAAGGATTCAAAGATATTCGACGGGGAGTGAGCTCGGGTTACAGTGTTAGTCTAAGTAGTACAATGAATTTATATGCCGGAAGGCAGAAGCAATCCGAGAGCTAAATAGCACAGTTTAATCTCATCACCTGGTATTGCTAACTTTTACAAAAGTTCATATGTTTTCCCATTGGCAAAGATTATATGCTACCTACATCGCACAAACTGTCATATGTTTTCCCATTGGCAAAGATTATATGCTACCTACATCGCACAAACTGTTATTTTAACATCCAAATAACAAAATCTGTAAATTTAACATCCAAATAACAAATAAATTCATCATCCAAATACTGTCGAGGAGCTACAAGAGAGATTTGCGTCCAAAAGGCCTAACTCAGTCAAAAATTCTCTCCCCGGTTGAGAATAGTAAAAATACAATAGAACTGAAAATGCAGAGCAGACCCGGAATGAAAAACACCAGTCTCCAGCTCTCTGGACTTGAAAGACTCGAATCAGCAGTTCTTGCTGCTTCAAGAAGCTTGCCAGTTAGATCAACTCCAATGATGCCAGCTAAGGTACCAGCAGTGTTTGAAACTCCCATCAGAATACCTGCATATCTCGGGGCAATATCCATGTGATTCACTGCAAAACCAGCCCGCCCGAGTGCCAAAAAACCAAGAGCGACAGATGAACAAAAGACAGCACCATCGGAAGTTCGGAAGATGGGAATTGCCATCAATGCAAGAGAAGCAACTACGAAACCTACGGTGTTCAAGAACTTGCGAGTATTGGTCATAGACAGTATTCTCTTGGTGACTAAGTGGTCAGCTACCACCCCACCTATATTCGAGAAAATAAACATGTTGAGATAGGGCAACATCTTAGAAGAACCCATTTCCTGAAGGCTAAGTTGAAGGCCTAACTCAAAGTATGTTGGCAGCCAATTCATCAACACATACAAAGCATAATGGAAAGTGAAGTTATTAACCACGATTGCCCAAACTGGCAAACTGAGTAAAATTCTCTTCCATGGGATTTTAGCAGTTCTAGTGGAACTTCCTCCATTCTCTACTTTCAACTTTTGGTTTCCTCTGGTCGGCAACAAAGATTCCCCAAAACCAGCAGCTGCTGCTTTTGGATGTTGAGAGGAAGGTGGATCACTGGCATACTTGAACCACAGCAAAGACCACATGCCACCTAATGCTGCCTCTGCAAGAAATACAGACTGGGGGCCTCTGTACTTTACAAGGCTAGGAAGGAGAAGCATTCCTGCAGCTGCTCCTAGGTACATACCAGAAGTAGTAAGAGAAACAGATCTTGATCTTTCATGTGGTGGAACCCACTGAGCTAGAACTGTGTGGATTGAGGGGAAAATAAAACCTTGTGCAACACCCACAAGCAGCCGAGCCAACACTAAGACAAAGATTCGACTGGGGTCTAGAGGAACTAACGCACATGTAGCTGACCATAACACGAATGAAAGAAGAAGAACCTTCCTTCCCCCAATTTTCTGAGCTGCCCAACCTCCAGGTACTTGTGAAAAAGCATAACCATAATAGAATGTAGAAAGAATTGTGCCTTTAGTTGATTGGTTCACGCCCGCAGCATCGGCAGCAACAGTATATGAAATCGAAAACCCAACCCGTTCAATGTAACAGACAGCCGTACAGACAAAGGTCAATATGACGATTATGTAGCGCTTAGGAAATTTCACGATCGTCATACTTCCCCTCTAGTGACATCTATAGGTATTTACATTGCCAAATTGTCACCAATCTCTCACTTTTCCTCACAAAAATCCAACTACCCAAATCTCAACAGCTGCACCAACTACAGATAAGGTGTTCAGACGGTATACTTTCGACCTAAAAAAGTGTTTCCGGGACAAAGTGCAGCAGCTTCACTAGCATTACAAATGAAATGACGCGATAAGCTGAGGGAATCTACATTAGTAAGACGATAAGTAAATGAGTATTTAACCTACCGCACGATCAGGTAGCCAACAATGTATATAATCACCAATACAACTGCTACACAGTTGAAAACGCTAACAACTTGAAACAAAATAACACTACAAACCAATCAGAAGAAAACGCATCGATATAGATAAACATAGAATCCGAGTAGATATGAGAAATGAGGAATTTTCAAGAGAAATGGTAGAGCATTGACTAATTTGGCTAAAAGATCCAATCTCAAATTCCATCTTTATACACACAAAAAAAACTCCATCAATTTAGGCAATTAATCAAGTAATGCACTCCAGATAACAAATGATAAGACATAAAAAGCGACCATTTCATTAAAGATTCATAAGCAAATGAGTATAGCAGGTTGACTCCAAGCTTAGATTAGATTTGGAGATTTCGAGTAAACGAAGTTGAAAATTGGAAAGAAGAAGAAGGGGTTGACGAAAGAAAGGGTACCTAAAGACATGGGTCAATGGAAGCTGATTCAAGTAGAGACGCATGGCGGTGACTGTAGAAAAAGCAGACGAGATCTCAGAGCCGTCACAAAGTAAGGAGTCGTCCTCCCTTTTCGGGGTTTATAAGGGCATGTGAGTAGGCACAGAGCTGACTCGTCGTTTCTATAATAATTTTTATTTTTTGTTTTTGGATGAAATCAGAGGGTGTCGCGGAAAATAGTGGCAGCTCACAAAGCTAAATTTGGCTTGGTCTAGAGCTAAGATAATATATTTAAAACGTAACAAACTCTTTTACCTTGCGACGCTATAGATTAAAACGTAATAAACTCTTTTACCTCGCGACGCTATAGATTAAAAGCTTATACGGAATGGGTAAAAGAGTTTGTTACGTTTTAATCTATAGCGTCGCGAGGTAAAAGAGTTTGTTACGTTTTAAATATATTATCTTAGCTCTAGATCAAGTCAAATTTAACTTTGTGAGCTGCCACTATTTTCCGCGACACCCTCTAATTTCATCCAAAAACAAAAAATAAAAATTATTATAGAAACGACGAGTCAGCTCTGTGCCTACTCACATGCCCTTATAAACCCCGAAAAGGGAGGATGACTCTACTTACTTCGTGACGGCTCTGAGATCTCGTCTGCCTTTTCTACAGTCACCGCCATGCGTTTCTACTTGAATCAGCTTCCATTCCACCCATGTCTTTAGGTACCCTTTCTCTCGTCAACCCCTTCTTCTTCTTCTTTCCAATTTTCAACTTCGTTTACTCGAAATCTCCAAATCTAATCTAAGCTTGGAGTCAATCTGCTATACTCATTTGCTTCTGAATCTTTAATGAAATGGTCGCTTTTTATGTCTTATCATTTGTTATCTGGAGTGCATTACTTGATTAATTGCCTAAATTGATGGAGTTTTTTTGTGTGTATAAAGATGAAATTTGAGATTGGATCTTTTAGCCAAATTAGTCAATGCTCTACCATTTCTCTTGAAAATTCCTCATTTCTCATATCTACTCGGATTCTATGTTTATCTATATCGATGCGTTTTCTTCCGATTGGTTTGTAGTGTTATTTTGTTTCGAGTTGTTAGCGTTTTCAACTGTGTAGCAGTTGTATTGGTGATTATATACATTGTTGGCTACCTGATCGTGCTAACCTCGTATCAACCAGATCTTTCTGGGTTAAAAAGAACATAAACAAATCGTATATATCTATCATAAACAAAGCAATAAACTTGACATCGATCACAGTTGTGAGAATCTAAAGTCATGATGACAATGGTTTGATTGAAGCATTCAATAAAAATGAAAGGAATTGATAGCAGACGAAACATATACAAAATACCCAAGAAAGAAAAGAAGCCGCAAACAAGTTGAAAGCTCAAGAGGACTTACAGGAAATAGGGAGGCGCGGTCTTTGAAGCTCACAGAGAGCTATTGTGAAACCGAGAGACGTTTTAGGGATTAGTCGGCTTTATATATAAATGGGTTCCATGCTAGGGTTTTAGGTTGCGTCTGCCACTTGAGTTCAATTGGGTCGGGTCTGCCTTACCCATTCCGTATCTGTTTGGTTATTCGGGTATGGGTTTTTTACTAAGCATTCGATATGATTCGGGTATGAGTTTTTCTTTTTTAATTTTATATTTTTATTTGGTTTTATTCGTTGCAGCAATTGATCTTTAGATTATGAAACCAGCTATATACGAGACATCTTTGTAATGACTTTTCTGAATAAAATCTTTTGGTTGTATATGCATATGAGGCTTCTTTTGGATTCTTCTTACAAGAATTTGGTTTCAGCGACTGTATTTTACACATAAAATTATGCAGAGTATCTTCAGTACACGGCGTGTACCTAAACATACCATTTGAATGGTCAAGATTAGATGATTTCATATAAATACATGGTGAACCTTGTGTATAAAGTATTTTAAATGGCTAAGATTGTGCGTTGTACCTACACGGCCGTGCATACAAAAATTTCTGAAAATTATATATCGATTTCAAGTTGATAATGAAATTAAACGATAATCTATTCCATCTTTGTATTAGTCTAAGGGTCTTTTCAATTGTTAATTAACTTTAGTTCCTGTTTGGGCCACAATTGGAGTTTACTTCAATTGGGCTTTTACCCCGAGGCCCAGAGGGGTTTAGGTTAAACCAAATCCAATATGAGTACCTCTCGTTTCATTTAGGAAGGATTGCTTGTAGCGAAAGTATTGATTTGGTATCCGATCAGATTGGGGTTGTTTTGTAGTAATCCAATTACAGAATATATGAGTTACCTTAACGGATAATAAGGTGTACACGCTGATTGGGATAACTAGGGATTGTTTTGGATAGCAATCTGTCTCCGAAAGGTATCTTAGGCCAAATCAGTGATTGATTTTATGTGGAGTCGATTTGGCTTATTTTGGCTTTAATTGAGGGACGATCCGGGCAATACACGGCGTGGAATAAGTTCCCTAAGTAAAGGGAAGACTGATTTCAATTTATTCTTAATTGATTTAATTGGAATCAGAATAAGGAAGGAGACTCCTAGTTGATCTCGGAATCCGCCAGGCTGGATTTCCCAGCCCTAGGGTTTCATGAACCATATAAATATAACTCTTTTACAACGAAGAAAAGGTTCTCAACCAAACACAAACACACACAAGTTCTAGCGCACCGCTAACTTGTCAAAGCCTCTCCGGAGCAACTCACGCAATTTGCCTCCACCTGCGATCGATCCTATCTCGCATTCGTGTCGAGCGGTTGCTGGGCGACTCACGCAATTTGCCTCCACCTGCGATCGACCACGTCTCGCATTCGTGTCGAGCGGTTGCTGAGCCAATCGAGTCAGTCCGCTACTCCGGTAGTAATCGAGTCAGTCCGCTACTCCGGTAGCACACACCCGTGGTCTTGGTATAGCTCTGCTTTGCTTCTCCGGATCAGAGTAAGATCCTCAATCCTCCGAGGGGTTGGGAAGAAAATCCTGTTAGAGAGTTCTATTCAGGTCTTGTTCGAGTCCTGTACGTCGGCTTAGTCAGCGCCCGCGTAACAGTCGCTTGGCCAGGAAGTCAGAGTCTATTGGGAGCAGACGATAGGACGCGCCAGGGGTCGTCCGCAATCGAGTCGCACCACTCCAAAGGTGCTGGCACGCCTAAAGCACACAGAAGACACGCGAGGAGTACGCATCCTCCACCCCCAAGTGCTGACTGTTCGCCAGGTGTTGAATCCGCCACGAACATTTTGGCACGCCCAGTAGGACCCAGTGTCAAGATTGCGGGATCTACAAAGGGTCATCCTTACAAGAGGATAACCATGAACTGTTTGAAGAATTCCCATAAGGAGCTTATCAAGCATGGAACAGCTGATTGTAGGGGATTAACTGAAGCTGAAGCTAAGGAAGTGTTTGGCGGGACCCTGGGGGATGAAGCAACTATTGCTGCAGCCATCAAGGTCGTGCGAGACAAGAGAAATCAAGCCCCGTTTTTCGCGGCACCAGTTGTCGCGACGGTGGGGGAAATAGTTGAGGTGGAGGCTGCTTCTCAGGATGATAACGGCTCTCTTGGCCTTACCAACCGGGCAGCCTCATTTGGTTTTTTAGATGAGGGGTTCGCGGACGAGTCCGCGGATCCGCCTGCGTCACCCGTCGCACCATTTACTGGGGAGACTGCATCTCCTACCGAGGTGACGGATACGTTGAGGATGTTGATCGACAAATCTTGTCGTACGGATGACATTCTGAAGAAGGCCAACAATATGGTCGTTAATCTAAGTGAATCCATGAAGCGAATGGAAACAGAGCAGAAGGGGTTCACTGCCAATTTCAATTATCTTGCCGGACAGCAGGGTCGTCTGGCGGATAACATGGCTGCCCATGTTCGGAACTCTGATACTTGTTGGCGACAGCAACAGGAGCAGTTGGCGGCTACCAATGCTACGCTCGAGAGCATGAACACCCTGATCGGACAGCTTTTTGATCGGGTAGACCAGTCTGAGGGGTCTGACCGTACAAATCCGCCGAAAGACAGGCGGGGACGAGCGGCAGGCCGTGGCGGAACCGGTGGACCTAATGCCGGGGCTATTAATAACCAAGCAGGCAACAATGTCCCTCCTACTGAGCCAGTGGGCAACAATCCGCCAGAGCCACCAGCGGATGTCGTGGCCCAGCTGACCATGGAGGATATCGGCAGAGTTTTTACTGAGAAACTTAGGGAACTACAGGGGTTGCCCGATGTCGACAAGACGTACGAGAATCCATTAACTCGAGAGATTAATGCAATACCGTTCCCTGCCGGATTCAAGCCAATCCGCTTCACTCCATTCACCGGCCAGACTTCGGAGGATGCCGAAACGCACATTATGCGTTTTACTAATGAGTCTGGTCAATTTGCTGAAGACCCCATCGTGAAGTTGAAGCTTTTTCCCACCTCTTTGGCGGGTGAAGCCGCTGTTTGGTACAAGCGTTTGAAGCCTGGATCAATACCAAACTGGAAAACCATGGAAGTTCTTTTCCGAACCATGTTTGGGGTTGTAGAAGCAAAGATTGGGGTCAAGGACCTAGCGGAAACGGACCAGCGGCGTGACGAATCCGCCACTGATTATTTAAGAAGGTTTAAGCTGAAATTAACTCGCTGTGAGATGGATATTCCAGAAGAGCATGCAGTCAAGATGGCGTTCGATGGTTTGGTGGATGAGATCCGCCAGGGATTCAGGCAGGTTCATGTGACCACTATGGCGGATTTGACCAATCGGCTAGGTCAAGAGCAGCACTATGTTGATCGGTCCAAGGAGAGGAACGAAAGAAGGAAAGGGACTCCAGTATCCTACTATCTGGGGACTCTAAAGCCCAAGACTCCACTTCCTGCTGCTGCTAAGATTATGGCGACTATCCAGGCGGATGCAGTGCCTGGACCAATCCTTACAGGGGTTGATGATGAAGACTTGGATCCACAAAGCACTAGCAGTTCCCTCATCTCTTCATCAGGAGTTCATTATGCGGGATCCGATCACAGATTTACTTGTGCTCATCAAGGCGGATGAGCGTCCTTATTCCATAGCGGTCGTCCGTTTGGAGGCCATTGAGCTATTATACAAGAAACATGAGACCTCTCAGAGTTGAGGATATTGATCATAAGGGACATCCAATCGGGGTGACCCAGAACGAATTGTCTCAATGGGGAATTGCCCAGGCTATGGCGGATTACAGCCGGCCAATTTCCATTGAGCTTCTTCCCAACGTGTCCAATGAGTGATGTCCTCTCTTGTGAGGAGTCAGAGGCCTTTGCTTTATTAGTGCAACAGTTGTCTATCTATAGAATAGAGCAAATGGCCTGGGAAGGGGTTGCACTGGTTGAGTGCATTGAGGAAGAAGACATTGACGCTTTTGCGGGGGTGGAAGTAATTCAGCCTGCTCCAGCAGCTTTGGATGACACTCCACCCAAGGTACGCGATCCCGTAGAGAAAGTTAACTTGGGAACAGAAACAGAGCCCATGGAAGTGGGGATTAGTCAGTACCTTGAACCAGATTTGAGACATCAACTGATAGGGTTGCTGCAGGAGTTTAAGGATTGCTTTGCAGAGAAATACTTTCCAAGTGTTTGGGAGTATGAGCCCCCCCGGCGGATGATGACACTGATCCGAGTTCTTCTTAGCCCACCGGGCTCGGGGGACATCAAGTCAAAGCGGCGCATCCGCTAGGGGTGTGTCTGCCGCGTTTTGGGGTTGCTAGTTTTCATGGCAACCCTGTTAGGGTTTTGTGTTTCCCTTGTTTTATCTAGACATCCGTTTGGGGTGGCTATGTTCTTATACTCTTATTTATCAATAGATTTCCCATCTTTGCTGATTCTTGGCTCTAAGTATTGAAATTGCAACTTGTTATATTCAAATGAGGCTTTGCGGCCAAAGGCATTACAGGGGAAGGAAAACACAAAGAGCTACTAACTAGCTCTGAAACCATATCTACATCTCTGAGTCTTCACTACTGGCGGATATCTCTAGCCCGTTCTAAATCCGCTAGAAGAGGCCTAAAGAGAGGGGTTCCAACGCACTGTTGGAACCATCACCGGTTGACGGACCCGTCCCGAGGGACCCATGGCACCCTTGCTTTGGCGGGCGGCGTGCGGAATATGTGGGGGCAAATGGAAGTGGAGCAGCCTACGACCGGATGCTGGAGGCAGTGGTGTTTGACGCACCACCCTCATCGTTGCCGTGTGCCCTTCCGTAGCGGCCAAATCTGAGATTCGGGATTCTCTTCCGCCACCGGGAGTGGTACCTAACCAGGTCACCAATGTTACTGGCTGCGGGGAACAGCCAAGACTGGCCAGTTGTTACCCAGCCACTTCGAGGTCTTTGCCCAGGGCGCGTAACGCT
Organism: Potentilla sterilis; assembly: GCA_963682095.1. Classification (NCBI taxonomy): domain Eukaryota; kingdom Viridiplantae; phylum Streptophyta; class Magnoliopsida; order Rosales; family Rosaceae; genus Potentilla; species Potentilla sterilis. The sequence continues at coordinate 7,481,222 of OY821764.1, forward strand.
GGGTGACCGGGGTTAGGGTTTGTCTAACGCTAGGTGACCGAGGTCATGAGGTGTCTAGTAGACTATCAGCATATCTGGTGGAACGGCTTGGGGCAACCAGGGGGTTTGGCCATTTGCAGGTGTTATTATCGCTGCCATGTTACTCTACGATGACCAGCCCAGTGCACTCTCTCTTCAACAGGGGTTTCCTTTTATATTGCCTTACAAGGGAATCTAACGGTGGAAGGTTGCCATGCCTTTCTTAACTATGGTTCGCCCATCTTTATGAGATTGCCCGTTTCGGTCGCCCGTTCGGTTGGGAACCGCTAAGGGCGATAGATGGGGTTTGACTGACAAATCCCCGTTCGATGCTTCGTTGGTCCAATCTCGTATTAATGACAGTTTGCTTCTTCCAAGCTCCGGTTGGGCCACTGGTCTTTGGGCTTGTTTTTCTATTTTTAGCATGCCATATCTGCCTTACGGCGGATGGGTTTTTCTCAACTGGTCGATCTTGACCAACTTTGGGGGAAGCCATTTGTTTTTACTATTTAGTTTACTGGGCTTTGCTTTGTCTTTCACACATCCGCTCAGCCAAGTGAACTAGGGCGGATACCTAAGGGCACGAACATTTTGGCATGCCCATTTTTCAGATTTTTCGGAGGGCAGAATTTTGAAACTTTTTGAACACTCCGAAGGGTTAGTCCCTTCCATCCCCTGAATTAGGGTTTTAAGGAGCATCCGTTTGGGGTGCACCCTTATTCTCGCCTTTGGTAATAGGACGGTCAGTGCAAGTCTTGATTCTAAAGTGATGTTTTATTGGCAAAATAAGGGGCTTTGCGGCCGTGGCTATTACAAAGGCAGAGTTTAAATAAAGAGCCAGATCCGCCAGGGGTCGCAGAGGACTGGGCGAACGGAGAGGTCACGACCAGGCACGTGAGTGCTTGATTCTGTGGCAGGGAGATCGGCCCTATAGCTGATTCCACTGGGCCAGGGTCCGCCGCCAGTGGGGTGGCACTGATGGTTGCCACATTATCATCATCCACCTGTTCATAGGAACGGAGGGTTAGGAGCAGTTCTAACCAAGGAAGGTGGCAATTCAGGCGGATGTATAACATACCTCAACCATCTCTGGCTGGGGAATTACTTCTGTCCCATCATGAGGAAGCTCTTGTTGCTCTCGCTGATTAGGATCAGGCAGGTCATCCGCTGGGGTTAGAGTTTGTTCAACTCGGGGGGCAGCGTCTGCCAAGGGTGCTCCACCAGGGACATCTGCTGCTTCTATCAGTGCTTGATCAGGTAGAGGGGTGGAAGGCTCAGCACCAATAATAGGCGGCTCTTCTCCTAGCTCCAACCCAAGAGATGAGCTGGAAGCCAGCGGAATGGGATTCGAGGAGCTGCAGGGCGCACCACTAGATTGTGGCTCATTTGTTGGAGTCTCGGCCACATTGAGCTCCGGATCTTCTCTCGTCTTCAGTCCAGTTTTTGCAGCGGCAGAAGGGGTCAGTGTTGTCTTAATTGAACTCTGACCAACTGCTGGAGAGGGCTGGAAGGTGTACCTGCATTGGGATCAAGATAGCGCAACAGTCCAAATATTTAAACGCTGCGGATGGGCAGACGTTTGGGGCTCAGTCTCTCTTCCATTTCGCTGGACTCTCAATCTCGGAGACTGGGGGGCAATGTTTGGGCCACAATTGGAGTTTACTTCAATTGGGCTTTTACCCCGAGGCCCAGAGGGGTTTAGGTTAAACCAAATCCAATATGAGTACCTCTCGTTTCATTTAGGAAGGATTGCTTGTAGTGAAAGTATTGATTTGGTATCCGATCAGATTGGGGTTGTTTTGTAGTAATCCAATTACAGAATATATGAGTTACCTTAACGGATAATAAGGTGTAAACGCTGATTGGGATAACTAGGGATTGTTTTGGATAGCAATCTGTCTCCGAAAGGTATCTTAGGCCAAATCAGTGATTGATTTTCTATGTAGTCGATTTGGCTTATCTTGGCTTTAATTGAGGGACGATCCGGGCAATACACGGCGTGGAATGAGTTCCCTAAGTAAAGGGAAGACTGATTTCAATTTATTCTTAATTGATTTAATTGGAATCAGAATAAGGAAGGAGACTCCTAGTTGATCTCGGAATCCGCCAGGCTGGATTTCCCAGCCCTAGGGTTTCATGAACCATATAAATATAACTCTTTTACAACGAAGAAAAGGTTCTCAACCAAACACAAACACACACAAGTTCTAGCGCACCGCTAACTTGCCAAAGCCTCTCCGGAGTAACTCACGCAATTTGTCTCCACCTGCGATCGATCCTATCTCGCATTCGTGTCGAGCGGTTGCTGGGCGACTCACGTAATTTGCCTCCACCTGCGATCGACCACGTCTCGCATTCGTGTCGAGCGGTTGCTGAGCCAATCGAGTCAGTCCGCTACTCTGGTAGCAATCGAGTCAGTCCGCTACTCCGGTAGCAATCGAGTCAGTCCGCTACTCCGGTAGCACACACCCGTGGTCTTGGTATAGCTCTGCTTTGCTTCTCCGGATCAGAGTAAGATCCTCAATCCTCCGAGGGGTTGGGAAGAAAATCCTGTTAGAGAGTTCTATTCAGGTCTTGTTCGAGTCCTGTACGCCGGCTTAGTCAGCGCCCGCGTAACAGTCGCTTGGCCAGGAAGTCAGAGTCTATTGGGAGCAGACGATAGGACGCGCCAGGGGTAGTCCGCAATCGAGTCGCACCACTCCAAAGGTGCTGGCACGCCTATAGCACACAGAAGACACGCGAGGAGTACGCATCCTCCATCCCCAAGTGCTGACTGTTCGCCGGGTGTTGAATCCGCCACGAACAGTTCCTTTATTTGATTACTCTATTACTTATGGTTTCAAGAACTCGCATTCGTATCTCCTCGAAAGCCTATATATACTCATGAAAATTAATTGTATCTACAAGGTACCAACTCATTTACACGTTGGCCGAATTGGCCTTTCATAAATGTTTTTTTTTTTAATGACTACTTTATTTGAGTTGAGTGTAGGAAAGAAAACGCGAAAATCGATTTTTTTTTACAGACAGCTTCTTATTGGACTTCGTTTCTTTTTGGACTTCGTTCCTTTTTTAACTTTAATTTTATACTCTCTTGGTTTATAGCTTTTATAAAGTTTCCGGTGTTTACTATCCTTGATCATTACTTCTTGCTATCAAATGCAGTTGTGACTCCCTAGAAACTTTCATAAGCTAGCGAAGACTCTTGTTAATTGATTAAGTTATTTCCTTAATTTATGAACCTTGATTCGAAATTAGCCTTTGATTTATGATCGCTGGAAAGTTTTAGACACCCACCATAAATTTTACTGTTAGTCTTGTTTTCCTTTCTTCTAAAGCCTCATATGTTGCAATGAACTCATACATCTTTGTTTTGCAACTACTCAATTTTTGTACGTACTCAAAAAGCTGTTAATTCCACTAAGTTACTCGATAAAATAACTTCTTTTTTTTCTGTATCCTAACTGTTTAATGTTGCTTTGAAATTCCAAGTTTAGCTATATGTTTATTTGGTTATTTTCACTTCGTTACATGAAAGAAAGGAGAATTTGTTTAAAGAGTTATCTTTTGGCAGAATCTTCAGTTACTTGCTGCTACCGCAGCTGCAGTTGTTGGTCTTGAAGCTGCAGTTGTTGTTCAAGACCACGTATTGATAATTACTTCATGTGCAATATAGCTATTGAAATCTATTCTCCTTACATGCATGTTATTATGCTTTGAGTTTATAATCATTTTTATGAATTTATTTGGAAACAAGGTTCACTCTTTGATTATTCTCTCGTCCATCTTTGAGATTGTGAACTCGATTTTTGTTTACATTATTGGAGGTCTATTTATGGTGGTAGCCTTCAAGAACTGTTATAAGTTCCAAATTCATGGTGTAATTATTGTTTTGGTCTTCACAAAAAGATTTGATATGTCTTCTATTTTTTAAAAGAAAAGTGATTTGAGTTTTGTAAGATCCTAAAATCGTAATTCCTTTTTATTAGTGCCAATTAGGTTTTATAAAATTTTAGTTTTTATTACTTTACTATTCTTTTCTTCTTAAAAAAAAAAAAGGAAATCAATGCTTTAAACCCAACAAGCAAGAGGTGTCCTGCTAAAGGTTGTTTTAAAATCACAATCGCAATAGCTAGAGAGAGGGGATTCAGATTTTTTTCGAGAACCAATAGAAGGAGAGTTAGAGAGTCGGTTTGAGTGAGAGAGTCGGTTAAATCTCCTTTATGGAGCTTACTGAGTAGAAAGGAAGAGGGGGCAGAGAAAGAAACGGAGTGAAGATTGAGAGAGAGCAGAGAACCCCCTTTTTTTCTCATCAATCTAATCTGAGGTAGATTATGATTTTTCTTGTTTTAAACCCAATTCAATTTGTGTTCTTATGGGTAGTCTTCTTCTTTGCTCTTATGCTTGATTCTTGTTTCTATCATTATGCTTACTTTGATTAAGAACGAATTTGCTGTTAAATTTCATGAGTTTGGGAAGAAATCCAAGAACTGAGTTCATGAGTTTGGGTGTCCAAATCAATTTTTTGATTTATATGCTTCTTGGGTTATAGTGTTTAATGGTTTTAGAGTTCTGAGATTGAAGTTACAAGGTTCTTATAATCTTTTCGAAGTTGTATAGCTTCAATTGTTAACCCAAAATTAGATTTCAAATGAGTTTAAGCCAATCTGAAAATTCTGAAATTTGTTTTTCCAGAAAAACTTGTATTTTTTTTTTGTCTATTTTGCGACTTGTTATCTCTCAGTTCATTTGTTAATTTGAAAATTGGAAAGTATGACTGAAAACGTCATTTACCAAGCTTTCTGTACTGTCAAGAATCATTGATTTTGGATTACGTTTGGTTTGTCAAATAGCTTGCCGAAAACAGCCCATTATGTAGCAAAATCAGAATTTTCTTGGCAAACTTTGCTTTTACCCAACTTTGAGAGTGCATAACTTTTTACTCAGAGCTTCATTTTTAAAACTAAAACTATGGACTTAAAGCTTATAATCCCAACTTTTATAATAGGCTTCAAATCATCAACTTTTATTTATTTTAATATGGTGAAAATTGTAGCCAAAAACTGCTAGTTACTCATTGTTCTGGACATAATTAAAGTGTGTTGTTTTAAACATATCTTTTATGTTCTCTGAAACTTGTACAGTCCAATGGTTTTCTTAATCACTTTGTTTTAACTAATGTACATGTTGTATACATTTTGGTATGATTAATTAGTAGTATGATTCTAATTTCAGTATTTGTTTATATATGCACTTATGTGATCATTAAGCTTTGGGAGACGTTGGTGATCCACAACCTTAAGAGCGAGCTTTGATCTTGAGTTTCTGTTGGGAAATTCGAGGTAGGGTTTGATGGGGTGTATTTCATTATGTTAATGTATGAAATGTTGACATTGATTGGTATTGTTTGGCATTGTTTGACATTGTTTAATATTGCTTGGCCTTGTTTAATATTGTTTGGAATTGTTTATTATGAATGTTGGTGATATTTAAATTTCTTGATTGGTTGTTACGTATCTACAATCACTACCAGAAAAGGGGTTATAGCCGACGATATGGGAAAAAACGGCCGACGAAATAGTACTTCGTCGGCTATAAGGGGTCATAGCCGACGAATTACTATTTCGTCGGCCACATCGTCGGCTATAATATTATAGCCGACGAGTTGTCCGCCGTCGTCGGCTATAACTATAGCCGACGAAAAGTTTTTGGTTATAGCCGACGAGGAGGGTGTTCGTCGGCTATAAGAGTTATAGCCGACGAAAAGTTTTTGGTTATAGCCGACGAGGAGGGTATTCGTCGGCTATAACTCTTATATCAGATCCATTCTGCAGCAGCGAGCTCATTCGTCGAAAACATTTCGAAAACGCTCTGAAATCGTCCAAAACCTCGGCCATAAGCTTGAAAGGTACGTATATTGCTGTGTGTGTTGATTTAGTTGGTTATATGCGCATATAGAGTTTAATTAGAATAAATGTGTGATTAATTTGATATATATATATATATATATATATATATATATATATGTGTTGAGATGAGATTATTAATGGGTTGATATGTTGGTTAGATAGAATTGAAGTTTTGTTGAAGATTAGTGATTGATTGTTGATTTATAGGTGATTTTAGATGAATTTGATGAAAAAATGTATATATATATATATATATATATATATATATATATATATATATTAATTAATTTAATTGTAATTAAAAATATATTGTTGGTATATATAAAAAATACATTGTGTTTAATTAATTAGGGAGATTGACGATGTTTTAATTAATTTAGGGATGCATGTGTGTATATATATATATATATATATATATATATATATATGTGTGTGTGTAATGATGAATTTTTTAATTAATTAGTACGTACGTACGTACGTAGTACGTGCATATATACATATCTATATATAGCTATATTTATTTCTTGAATTTACAGGAGGGACAAGAGTTGGATTACCCTTGGAAGATGGGATCAGGCGTATCATGATGGAGTTAGGAGTTTCCTGGATTTTGTGATGGCTAACTGTGGAGACACTACACTTCATTATTGTCCGTGTAAAAAGTGCAAGTGTGCCACCCCACGACACCGGTTTTTCATAGAGACAGTGGAGCAACACTTGGCTAGATATGGATTTTGGGTCCTATACACTAATTGGATTTATCACGGTGAACCAGAGTTTGCGGGTCCTCATGATCATGGACAATTTGCCGAGAGAGGGAGTTCCTCCAATGATCCAACAACGAACTGGATCAACGATATGTTTCCTCGTGAGAGCGGTGTCTTTGATGAAGCACCAGATGTGCAACTCCCTCCTCCGGAGATGGAGTGTTTCCCTGATATTGAGCCACTCGAGCCATTACCCCGATCTCCGGTCAACACAAGTGGTATGGAAAAGTACAACAACCTGATCGCATTGCAACAGACTCCGTTGTACCCCGGATGCAGTAAGACTGTCCTTGAATCTGTCATGGGAGTGATGAAGATCAAAACGGAGAACAAAGGCACTGTCAAATCGGTTGATGATTGGCTGAAGATATGGGGTGGGGCGATGCCCCCCGGACATCGGCTTCCTACCAGTCATCATAAGGTGCGACATATCCTTAAAGATCTCGGCCTTTCCTACATCAAGATTCATGCATGCAGATACGATTGCGTTCTGTTTTACGGGGAAGGACTTGCAGATCTTGAATACTGCCCAGTATGCAATACAGAGCGGTATAAGTTCACTCCTAAAGGGAACAAGAAAGATGTGAAGATACTTCGGTACTTCCCGCTGATTGATAGGCTCGAGCGGTTGTTCATGTGTGCTTTCACGGCCAAAGCTATGAGATGGTGGGCTGAGAGGAATGTGCCTGACGATGACACCCTTAGACATCCCGCCGACGGAGAGGCTTGGAAGAAGAATGTGTTGGAGTTTCCTGAATTTGCATCAGAGGTTCGAAATGTTTGGCTAGGGCTATCATCCGACGGTTTCAACCCTTTTGGCAAGAAAGAGCTTCAGTACAGTGTGTGGCCAGTTATTTTGATTCCGTACCACTTTCCACCGTGGATGTGCATGAAGAAGGAATATAACATGCTCACATTGTTGATTCCAGACCCAGGTTATCCGGGAAAGTGTCTCGATGTGTATTTGAGACCCGTAATTGAGGAGCTTCGGTACTTGAGTCTGAACGGCCACCTGGTCTACGACCGGTTCAAAAATGAGATGTTCCGGATGCGTGCCATGCTTGTTGGCACGATCAGTGACTTTCCTGGGAGGGATATGTTGTCGGGCAGCGTCACCAGGGGTTACAGGGCTTGTTCAGAGTGCATGACTGTTGATTGCTCCAGTCCTCATTGCAGCAAGATTGTCCAGATGCGTCACCGTCGTTGGCTTCCGCATGACCATCCATTTAGGGACGATGCACAGGCTTTTGATGGGACTGAAGAAAGGGGCTGGGCACCCGAGCAATGGACAGGGGAGGAAATATTGGCAGTGTTGAATGAGTATGACTTTGTCCGCTTAGCAATCATCCCGATGTGTTGCGCACGATTCCAGAGAGGCCGGATCGGTATAGGTTCTGGTCACACAAGAGCATCTTATGGGAACTTCCTTATTGGGCCAGGTTGGCTACCAGATACTACCTGGATGTCATGCATATAGAGAAGAACGTGGGTGAAGCCGTGGTTGGCACAGTTTTGAATTGGGAGAAGAAAACAAAAGACACCCCCAAGGCACGCGTTGATCTGAGAAATATGGGACTGCGGGACCATTTGTGGTTGAGAGAGGGCAGGAGCAAAATGCCCCAAGCTCCTTACACCGTCACCAGGGACCAGAAACATGAAATCTTTGGATGGCTGAGTAATGTCAGGTAACTTTTTATTAGGCATGTATTCCCTAAAGAATCCATCTGTTGTTGGACGACTATATATGCATGAAATCTAATTGTTGTTAATGGCTATGCAGGTATCCTTATGGCTATGCGGGTAACATAAGCAAGTGTGTTAACTACCGAGACAACAAGATGTACGGATTGAAGAGTCACGACTGCCATGTACTGCTTCAACGCCTCTTCCCTATTTTCATTCGAGCGTACTTGGAGGATAAAGTGGTTGAGCCGTTGGTGGCGTTGTCAAGATTCTTCCAGAAGTTATGCGCTAGAGAAGTTAGAAAATCAGACCTCATGAGAATGCATGAGGAAATCGTTTTTATCTTGTGCAAGTTCGAGAGGATATTTCCCCCAAACTTCTTTGACATCATGCCTCACCTGATGATCCATCTTCCCCAACAATTGTTGCTTACCGGTCCCGTACACTACACTTGGATGTATCCCATCGAAAGGTACATGTTATTCATAAATTTGATTTATACATGTTTTTAAATAAAAGTTGCATGCTCTTAACATGCACTTGTTAACCTTGCAGACAACTTGGAGACTACAAGAAATATGTGCACAATAAATCTGCGCCTGAGGGGTGTATTGCTGAAGCTTACATTGCGCATGAGTGTGTAACGTACGCCAAGTTGTACTTGGGAGCGATGGAGGACCCCCCACAACATCCAAGTCGAGATGACCCCGAGTTCAACCTATCTATCGTCGCCAACTCTGTTGAACCATACGGAAGCTTCAAGAAGAAGGGTGTGGACAAGTTGCCTGACCATGAGGTAGGGATTGCCCACTGGTGGGTTCTAATAAACTGTCCGGAGGTACAATATTGGAAACGAACCCATCTTCACTGCAAGGAAGTTCGCGGTGATGTCGAGTACCACAACATGACGTTTGCATACTATTTTCCACAATGGGTAAGTGTATAAATATATATATTAGATGGCTTTCTTTTACAGTTCCCTATTCTTTAATCATAAACACACCAACTGATTTGAGTTATATTTTTCAGCTGATGCAAGTGGCTGCGAGGGGTGGTCATACAAATTACTCAGAGGAATTGAGGCTGTTGTCGATGAAGCCGATATCTTCCACAGTCCGCCCAATGTGTGATGTCAACGGCGTTAAGTATATATGTGAAGCTAGAGACGGGGAACGCAAAACACAGAATTGTGGGGTGATGGTCGATGGTGCAGAGGGGGGCGTGGATTTTTACGGTGTCCTACAGTCAGTTGTTGAACTCATTTATGGGAACCGCATGAAAGTCCACTTGTTCAAGTGTCGATGGTTTGATACTAGGCCGCACCGTATACGGATCGATCAGTACGGCATACTTTCGGTGAATACCTCCACTAGTGTGTATGAAGACGACCCCTTTGTTTTCGCCACAGCGGCCAAAAAGGTCTTTTATCTTGACGATCCATTGAACAAAGGCACGTGGAAGGTAGTTAACCATGTGTCTCAGCGAGACATATACAGTGCTACCACACTTGGTGTGAGCACAGAGTGTCAAGAAGCGACCGCATACCAAGAGCCGGACGCCGGCGACATTCCGGAATCCTCCACCATCCGCGATAATAATGTGACGCCGGGCAGAGTGGTTCGACTTCCTAGGGGTCAGGTGCCCATGTATGATGTTAATCCGAATCGTCTATATCAGGCAGACGATGACTCAGACGACGAGTACGAGCACCGGTTGCCAGATATGAACTACTATACTACGTCTGACTCAAGTGATGAGGATGATTCTGATTATCATCCGTAGTATACTGTTTATGTATGTATTTGTGTACGATGGTGCATGCATGTATGAATACATTTTTCGTCCTTAATTACCGTTTTCCGAGTTTATGGGAAATTGTATTGAATTGTTTGTGCGATGTTCAGGAATTTATCAGGTGAAATAGGCAATTTTCAGGCCCTAAATGGCAAATTTTCGGAAAGATAAGCATTATAGCCGACGAAATGGACCATACTTCGTTGGCTATAATGCCCATTCTGGGTAATTTAATATGCAAGTCGTCGGCTAACGACAAAATGTTGAAGGTCGTCGGCTAAAGTATAGCCGACGACCTGTATTTCGTCGGCTATAACCCCTGGCCCGGATGTTGACCGAAACCATTACGTAGACCCTTCAAATGTAAAAGTGTCGTGAAATAAGATACGACCGAAATACTGAAATACGTCTACGGTTGAAAAATGGGAAGATTCCGACAAAATCTGTGTGCCGAATGTTGCGGTTAGCTGTTTTTTACTTCCGTTTTCCTATGGGTAGCCTGACGTTCGGTAAATATTTTGAGGAAAATTTTTATACGATTAGTTGCGTCTCATCGATCTGAAACTATTCTCTGTTGAAGGTCAGGCCAAAAAACGTCATCTAGACGGGCCAATTTCTGTTTTAAAGCGTTTAGAGGTTTGACTTTGCAGTTTGACCGTACCGATCGAGCCTTTAACGTTGTCAGATGTAGTTGGAATTTTTTTCATACATGTATTTAATCTTAACGGTGATATCAGACGGTTGGAATAGATTTTCCAAACTTTTAGATTCGAAATCGGAACATATGCACTAATGTTCCTTAACTTGTTTACTAAGCGTTTAAGTGAATTTATAGTTTCAAATAGTTGCTATACGTAGACCCTTCAAATGCAAAAGTGTCGTGTAATAAGATACGACCGAAATATTGAAATACGTCTACGGTTGAAAAATGGGAAGATTCCGACAAAATCAGTGTGCCGAATGTTGCGGTTAGCTGTTTTTTACTTCCGTTTTCCTATGGGTAGCCTGACGTTCGGTAAATATTTTGAGGAAAATTTTTATACGATTAGTTGCGTCTCATCGATCTGAAACTATTCTCTGTTGAAGGTCAGGCCAAAAAACGTCATCTAGACGGGCCAATTTCCGTTTTAAAGCGTTTAGAGGTTTGACTTTGCAGTTTGACCGTACCGATCGAGCCTTTAACGTTGTCAGATGTAGTTGGAATTTTTTTCATACATGTATTTAATCTTAACGGTGATATCAGACGGTTGTAATAGATTTTCCAAACTTTTAGATTCGAAATCGGAACATATGCACTAATGTTCCTTAACTTGTTTACCAAGTGTTTAAGTGAATGTATAGTTTCAAATAGGTGCTATACGTAGACCCTTCAAATAAAAAAGTGCCGTGAAATAAGATACGACCGAAATATTGAAATACGTCTACGGTCAAAAAATGGGAAGATTCCGACAAAATCTGTGTGCCGAATGTTGCGGTTAGCTGTTTTTTACTTCCGTTTTCCTATGGGTAGCCTGACGTTCGGTAAATATTTTGAGGAAAATTTTTATACGATTAGTTGCGTCTCATCGATCTGAAACTATTCTCTGTTGAAGGTCAGGCAAAAAAACGTCATCTAGACGGGCCAATTTCCGTTTTAAAGCGTTTAGAGGTTTGACTTTGCAGTTTGACCGTACCGATCAAGCCTTTAACGTTGTCAGATGTAGTTGAAATTTTTTTCATACAAGTATTTAATCTTAACGGTGATATCAGACGGTTGGAATAGATTTTCCAAACTTTTAGATTCGAAATCGGAACATATGCACTAATGTTCCTTAACTTGTTTACTAAGTGTTTAAGTGAATGTATAGTTTCAAATAGTTGCTATATGTAGACCCTTCAAATGCAAAAGTGTCGTGAAATAAGATACGACCGAAATATTGAAATACGTCTACGGTCGAAAAATGGGAAGATTCCGACAAAATCTGTGTGCCGAATGTTGCGGTTAGCTGTTTTTTACTTCCGTTTTCCTATGGGTAGCCTGACGTTCGGTAAATATTTTGAAGAAAATTTTTATACGATTAGTTGCGTCTCATCGATCTGAAACTATTCTCTGTTGAAGGTCAGGCCAAAAAACGTCATCTAGACGGGCCAATTTCCGTTTTAAAGCGTTTAGAGGTTTGACTTTGCAGTTTGACCGTACCGATTGAGCCTTTAACGTTGTCAGATGTAGTTGGAATTTTTTTCATACATGTATTTAATCTTAACGGTGATATCAGACGGTTGGAATAGATTTTCCAAACTTTTAGATTCGAAATCGGAACATATGCACTAATGTTCCTTAACTTGTTTACTAAGTGTTTAAGTGAATGTATAGTTTCAAATAGTTGCTATACGTAGACCCTTCAAATGCAAAAGTGTCGTGAAATAAGATACGACCGAAATATTGAAATACGTCTACGGTTGAAAAATGGGAAGATTCCGACAAAATCTGTGTGCCGAATGTTGCGGTTAGCTGTTTTTTACTTCCGTTTTCCTATGGGTAGCCTGACGTTCGGTAAATATTTTGAGGAAAATTTTTATACGATTAGTTGCGTCTCATCGATTTGAAACTATTCTCTGTTGAAGGTCAGGCCAAAAAACGTCATCTAGACGGGCCAATTTCCGTTTTAAAGCGTTTAGAGGTTTGACTTTGTAGTTTGACCGAAGAATAGCCGACGACATACTTAACTTCGTCGGCTAAACTCTTGCGATCCGCGCCGTTTCATTGTCCGCCGTTGGATGGGCGAGATCTGACGGCTGCTGAGAGCGTGAAGTATAGCCGACGAGATTCATATTATAGGCGACGAGATTCATATTATAGGCGACGAAATAACTACTTCGTCGGCTATAACCGGCCCACAAAGCCCAACTTCGGCCCGGCCCGGATTTCGGGTCAGAGTATAGCCGACGAAATTCGTCGGCTATACTATAGCCGACGAATTAAAATTAAATCGTCGGGTATAGTCCACACTATAGGCGACGAAATAACTACTTCGTCGGCTATAACCGGCCCGCAAAGCACAACTTCGGCCCGGCCCGGATTTCGGGTCAGAGTATAGCCGACGAAATTCGTCGGCTATGACTATAGCCGACGAAATTCGTCGGCTATGACTATAGCCGACGAATTAAAATTAAATCGTCGGCTATAGTCCTTCGATTTAAACCGCAACAGAGGCGCCTCTCCCTCATTTTCTGCTTACCCTAAACCCTAATTTCCCTCCCCCACCCGATCGACCGATCGACCCCCAGCCCCACCCGACGCTGATCGACCCTCCCCCACGCCGATCGACCCCTCCCCGCCCCGGCCCCCTCCTTCCCGAGCCCTCCTCGACCCGATCGACCACCCGAACGGCAACGCCACAGCCGCCGCCCCTAGCCGCCGTCGCCGCCGCACCGCACCACCTCCCCTAGCCGCACCACCATGTCAGGTAGTCCCGCTCTCCCTCATTTATGGTTTTTGGAAATTTTGTGGAATTTTGTGGTTTTGTGGAATTTAGGGATTTTGTGAAATTTTAGGTTTTTGTGAAATTATGTGGAATTTAGGGTTGTTATGCAATTTATGGAATGTTGTGGAATTTTTGTTAATTTTGTGTAATTTTGTGGAATTTTTAGGAGGATATATATATATATATATATATATATATATTTCGGAATATATATATATAATTAGGTATAAATATATTTATGTATATATATAATTAGGTATATATATATTTAATGAAGTTTTTTATTTTGTTGTGAAATTTATGGAATTTTGTGGAAATTTTTTAAATGTTGTGGAATTTTTGTTAATTTTGTGTAATTTTTAGGAGGATATATATATATATATATATATATATATATATATATATTTCGGAATATATATATAATTATGTATAAATATATTTATGTATATATATAATTAGGTATATATATATTTAATGAAGTTTTTAATTTTTTTGTGAAATTTATGGAATTTTGTGGATTTTTTTTTAATTTTGTGGAATTAACAACGATTTGTAGGAGGATATATATATATATATATATATATATATATATATCTATATATATATATTTCGGAATATATATCTATATATATATATAATTAGGTATAAATATATTTAGGTATATATATAATTAGGTATATATACATTTAATGAAGTTTTTAATTTTTTTGTGGAGTTTTTGTGAAATTTATGGAATTTATATACTAATTGTGCAGGAAACCGCCACGCTGTAGACCGATGGCTTGGCAGACCGACCGAGAGCGACCCCGACGCTCAGGCAGGAGCCAGCCGTGGGGGGAGCGGATCCAGCGGTCGTCGGGGCCTAGGCCGGCCTATGAGTCGACGAGAGGAGACGTTGATGGGACTGACCCCGAGCGATCCACGTGGGGGCTCCTCGTATGAGTCGACGGGAGCGGGCCCTGACTCGAGTGTCGGAGGAGGACGCAGAGCCACCAGACCGCAGTGCACTTCAGCACTGTTCCAGGATCGGCAGCCGACCCCACCGCGCGCCGATCTGGACCCTCCAGAGATGCTCCCTGTCCCCCCACAGCGACAGCGTCCACAGCTACGGGGCCCACCGTCAGGGGGAGCAGGCCCCTCAGGGTCCACGCCCCGTATGTCTCCGCCATCGGGGATGTACATGGTCCAGTTCCTCCCTGCCATCCCCGAGTACGACGCCAGGGGGAGGCAGATTTGGAGGCACGACCGGCCCCACGAGATTCCCTGGGAGGAGGCCTACGTCCACAGGCCTTTCGACTCAGAGGACTGCCGCGGCCTGTGGTGTGTTCGTGAGAATGACAAGCAGTACAACGACGCAGGTAATTGGTTAGTTTAATTAATTATTTAGATTGTTTAATTAATTATTTAATTAGTTAGTTTAAATAATTATTTAACTATGTATTCATTTTAATTATGAAACAGGCGTCCTCGTAAATAAACCCGCGGGGACGAGACGGACCAGAGGGCCAGCGAACATGTCGACCCTGGAGAGGGAGCTCGCCGGTGGGATCAGAGAGATCCTGCCCGGTCCCGGTGAGGATGGACGCCCGATTGAGAGGAGAGACACCACCACCAAGTATATCAACGCGACGGGCATGCTCGTGCGGGACAGGGTCCCACTGTTGTGGCCCGACTGGGGCTCTGTGCCCGATGACATCAAGGCGCGAGTGTACAATGCACTGTCGGTGAGTTAAATCGTATTTTTATTATAGAAAATAAACATTTATGAATTCAGTCCTTATAACTATATAAAAATATTTTCTAATTAATTTATAATATTGCAGCAATGGTTTAGAGTCCATCCTACCTTGGACTGGTGGAGAGACGAGCAGTTGAAGAACAGGTTATGTGTTTCGCTTTTTTTGTATAAATATATTTATTGGCAGTGTACGAATATATCTAACAGTTGTGTTTTGTTAATATAGGTACTCCGAGTGGAAGAACGAGCTGTCGACGCACTACAGGACGTACCATGTGGAGCAGCGCTTGGGGCGAAGTGCAACCCCCCACGAGTTCCGGTACAGGGAGTATGAGTGGCTATGGCTGGTAGCCTACTTCGGGAGCGACAGGGTCTCGGTAAGAAAATTTAGCCTGCTAGTATATAACTTTTTAATGTTATTTAATAATTAAATTATGTAGTTACTTAATTAAATTAATTAGTTAGTTAGTTATTAGTTATCAAATTAAGTTAGTTAGTTAGTTACATAGTTAGTTAGTTCGTTACTAAATTAAATTAAATTAAATTAAATTAGGTAGTTAGTAAGTTAGTTAGTTACTAAATTAAATTAGTTAGTTAAGTAGTTACTAATTAAATTAAATTAGTTAGTAACTAAATTAGTTAATAATTTTATTTTGGTTAGTTCCTAATATTTTAATTTAGTTACTAATTTATATTTGCGTTTATATGTTCGTTCTTATAATACAGAAAATCTCGAAGACGAACAGCGACAACCGCAAGAGGAACGAGCACCCCCACCACGGCGGCGCCCGCTCCTGGAGGCAGTGGGCAGAGATTGCGAGGAGGGACCGACCGCTGAGGCCGTTGTCGTGGATTCATGCGCAGATGTATCCGGGGCGTCCCGACCAAGTGGTAAGTATTCGCCCATCTTCAATAAAAGTGTTTCATTAAATTAATTTATATATTTTTTTTATTAATTCGTTTATTATATTTTCTTGTCAATTAGGCGGAAATAGATGCGGAGACCAACGCGAGCACCTTCGGGATCGCGCGAGACACCCTGGGGGAAGGGGCGTCCGACGAGGCGATCGCGGAGTTTGCCTCCACGATCGACACCCTTGAGCCGCGCTTGGCCTCTCAGATCATGCACGTGGCGGTAGGGACGGACAACAACTACTTCTACCAGAGAGGCCTAGGCGCGGCGGGAGATGGGGTTCTCAAGTACACGCCGGCCAATCCCAGCACGCAGCGTGCGGCTTCGACGAGAGGAGACTTGCAGACGCAGCTGCAGAGGACTGAGACGGAGTTGGCGAGGGCCGCGGAGGCTTCGGCGCAGCAGGCCAGAGACGCATCTGTGGCGGAGATGTACCGATGGATGTAGCAATCTTGGGAGGCCCAGCAGGCTGGACTCCAGCCCCCGCCTCCGCCACAGATGCCCCAGTTCGTCGTCCCCACTCCCCCCCCGCATCGGAGTACGCCAGGCGATCAGGGTAGCCATAGCCACCGGAACTCGAACGATCCGGTCGACGACGCTACGCGTTTAGGGAGTGATGATGAGTAGATGACTAGTTAGCTAGGGGGTTAATTTGTACAGTAGGTAGGATATTAGGGATGGATTGATGTGGATATTTGTTGGATATTTGGATGTTTGTTTGTGGATTTTCTGCAGCCAAACCGAAGACGAAGTGAAATTGGGCCCGAGTTAAATTTTTAATTTTTTTTTAAATATTTAGGGGTTATAGCCGACGAAATGGGCCATATTTCGTCGGCTATACCCTCCCGGCTTCCGGCAAAAAAAAGCCGTTCCTAGGACCGGCGATTGTTATGGCCGACGATTAATTCGTCGGCTATGCCGGACGTATAGCCGACGATAGTGTCGTCGGCTATGCCGGACGTATAGCCGACGATAGTGTCGTCGGCTATACTTCCGGGTTAGGGGCAATTACGTAATTGTTGAAGCCGACGATCCTGTCGTCGGCAATGTTCGAAGTATAGCCGACGACGCTTTATTCGTCGGCTATACCGCGTGTTTTATAAGCCGACGGCTTACCCTGAGTGTCGTCGGCTATACTATAGCCGACGGAGCATTCCCGACGAGAGAATAGCCGACGATTTAATGAAAACGGCCGACGAGATGATGTCGTCGGCTATAACCCCTTTTCTGGTAGTGAATGTTGGGAAAGCATGTGTTTTTATTTTGAATTATATTACATGATTATGCATTTCATGATGGGAAAATAGTGAGAATGGAAGTTGTAGGGAATATGAGTGTTTGGGAACTATTATTGGAAATAAAACATTTCGTGTAGTTGAGTTAACTCATGGGGACATCCAGTAGCTATGATCAGCCCACATGTGCACAAGTTAGGGGAAAGTATGCCCTTTTGACGTCAGAAGTCGATAAAATGATCTTTTTCGGGTTTCGGGACTGGAGACCATGAGTATAACAAGAAACTAACAAAGGAAGAAAAAAAATTATATTTAACACTAAACCAAAAACCTCAATAGACAATGGTTTCTTAGCATTGTCTGATGAGGTACCGTTACCATTGTCTACCCAGCAATTGTCTGATACACGCTTCAGACAATGGCAAAATATAATTGTCTGATAACCACTATGGACAATAGTAGGACAAAAAGACCCATTGTCTGATATCCAGTAAAGACAATGCTACTTTGTTATAAATCATTGTCTCATGTTATTTTGCACAATAGCATTGGAAATATTTTCTTTGTCATTATAAGAAGACACTTATTTATAAGAAGTACTGTCTTTATTAGTTTTGCACAACTTAATTTTTTCTTTATGTATTGTCAGTATTTGATTTAAGCTACAGACATTTCTGGATTTTCAAAATTGTGTTTGATATTTTTTATCTGCATCTGCTATAGACAATAGTTTTAGTTTCGTTTCTATTGTGATTATGAGTTACAAACAATGGTATCGTTTTCCCTTCCATTGTGATTCTTAGATACATATAATTGTTTCGTTATGGCTTCTATTGTATGATTCTGAGTTTTAGACAATGATTTTGTTTTGGTTTGTAATGTGATACTCCGATACACACAATGGTTTCGTTTTGGTTTGTAAAGTGATTCTGAGAATCAGATAATACTTTTCTGCTTCCCATTTACAAACCATTGTTTGGTTGGTTGCAATGCCACAATGATATACAATACATTTGTTAAAACCAACAAATTAAAACATATCCATTCAATATTGACATTAACCAATTCAAAATCCATTCATTCATAATATAGAGACAACCAAATATTCATCATCCCTACTAGCTGAGCCAATATAAACAAAATAGTCTACTCGGCTACATAAGGTTGTCGAAATTAGCCTAAAACCTACATATGTCTAATCTGAAGTCAATTTTCCATAAAATGTATAGTACACTAGCCAACATATGCAACAAAAATAGTTAAGGCTAACCAAACTGCCAAAAATGAAAAACCTAGCTATGCTACGACAATACCACTAGAAAACTACTTGGCATGAAGCAGTTCCAAACTCATCACCAATCATCTTAATTAGTAACATAGGATATCTGATCACAGGGAGGCATGATGAGAGAAATCATGCTAGTGCCATTACCCTTTTGCAGCTTCAAGTGCCTTGATCAACTTCTTAATCTTCCATATCTCAATTATCAGTCTCCTGACCATCCGACATTTTGAAGAATTACAGCAACAGCTGAAACCACAATAGATGCCTGCAAACCAACATACATATAAGTCTAAATTTTATCATCAGGAAAACAATCGTAAATATAACAAATTAAACTGCAAGACACGTTATTTCGTCTAAGAGTAAATATTATGATGTGAACAATTTTGTCTTCACATGCTTCACACGTCTAAGACACGTCTTCATCTTCCTTGATGCATTAAGACACGGCTTGGACACTTGCAGCCTTTTTGCAGTCACTCGGAAGCTTCCTCGGCAGTGATGCAGGCTCTTGGCAGCGTATCGCCAGCATCGGCAGAGCGTGTACGAGCTGCGCGCGCTGGCATTCGGCATGTGTAGCATAGCTGCTGCGCAACAGCTTCCGGATACGTGTGTGCATGCGCAAGGCATGGCTTTGACAGGTTGGCTCAGGCTGGCATACATGTGCAAGTGAGGCTTCTTGTCAGCATCGGTATGGCGAGCATGGCAGTGGTAGGCAGGGTGCAGTGCGGGTTGAGTGCCCGTATCCGATACGAGATGCCAGTATCGGATACGTGGTGACCTATGCCAAAGCCTCGGCGGATACTCCTGGATTACGGCCTGGATACGTCTAGACCTGTGTCAGATACTGCTATGTCATGTGTTGGATACGGCTCGGTAGCGCGAGTGTCAGGCTGCAAATTAGCGAGGCTGGCACTGCAGCCTATCAGCAGGGACTGCATCTCTTTTTTGTCCGAAACATGGTTTCTTTTTCGGCAGATTGACCTTTGTGTCTTCAATTGAGCATAACTTCCCCTAGAAAATAGATATTAATGCGATTCCAAGTTCTGTGGAAACTAGACTCATAGATCTTTCCATTCATATATGGCACGCCATCTAGTTCCAAGTGAGTTGTTCTGGGGAATGTCTGGAATGCGAATGATGTGCCCAGGAAATTCCTGGAACTTACTGGATCTGATCTTGCATAGTAATTCTTGGCAGCTTCTCAAGCTCCGATTACTTTAACTCTTTCCATTGCTCAATCATCAATGTATATACTGCTCATAAGAGAAGAAAATTCCATCAAAAGCAACTTGGAAGTTTTACAGATTCAACGAAACATTTAAGGACTACGATTTTTAGCATTTAGTCAAATTTCGGTAAACTTCCGACTTTTAAGCACGATTTCATTAAAACTCTACCAAAAGCACATGACTCGATATTATGACTCGATCTTAAGTAAATAAGGACTAAAAAATGTATAAATGTAGGCATAAACATATTAAGAACGTAGCACTTTTGTGCTCCTATCAACTACCCCACACTTATCTTTTGCTAGTCCCTTAGCAAAACTAAATTAAACTAGACTCTAAACAGACTATTGCCCCTAGTGATTCGTCTCAGGCTCGTATGAACACATAGCTTTCAAGTTGATGCATGAGAATGCTAAGCACGAAAATTCCAAGTTTCATGAACATGCAACATCAATATTAACATGTAAAAGCAACACATAAGCATGTAAACATGTATAGCTAATCTGAATCTCCTCACTAGGCTTACTCTCTTCTTTTCACTCGAAGCATGGCATTCACTCAATAGTATATGCAAGAGAAAGATAATGAATTATGATGAGTAACTTGCATAAATCATGAAAAACAAAAGCTCTTTGTGAATTTGTATGACAAACCTCATTTAACAACTATGTGCACCAATGAACCAAAACTATATGCTTACTCTTGAGAAACACTCCACAAATCGAAGTTGACATATCTTAAAAATCATGAAAAAGATCAATAAAGGGCATGTAATGAGGCTAGGCTAAAAGGTATTCGATATTTTAGATAAGGAGGCTCAAAACGTCACCGTGGCCTTTAGCAAAGCTCGATTCTCCCCAAGGGCCGGATTTCTTCTTGTTGGACCCTTCCTTCATTCTTAACTCCCAAAACATTGTAAAATAATTTCAAGACTTAAAACCATGCTTAAATCGAACCGTGCCTATGCAATTCTTTTCTTTTCTCTCGGATGCTTTTTTTTTTTTTTTTTTTTTTTTAAAGCATTACTTTCTTTTTCTTTTTCTAAGGCTTTCACAGCATACATATTTTTCATACAAATTTATGGCTAAGTCTATCCCACACTTCTTCATCACTTCACGCAAAAACTCTTTCAAAAGTCAAGCTTTGCCAAGACTTTTGATAAAAGGTAAAGGCATAACTATACTAAGCTCATGGAAAATGTTTAAGGGTGATGAAAGAAAAGGCTTAAATGTTGGCTCGAGGGGGTTTACTAAGGTGTCCCACGACAGGTTCAAATAGGGCGCATGCTTTATTTGGCTATGGTGGTGAACCTAAAAGATCTTTATTCAATCACTTTCAAAATCAAGGTATTTTATAATGAAAACATTTTGAAAATCAACAAGAGTAAGTTCTAGCATTCTAGAGTTCATTAAAAAGTTATGGCACATAATCGTTAAATATGCAAAGAATAATGAGGTTTATTAGAAAGCATGCTCAAAATTTTTTAATTTTTAGCACTCATGAAGAAAAACAATTTGGCTCTAAGGCTCACATAGGTTATTCGAAACAAACTAGCTAAAACATGCATGCTTTATTAATAAACAAGTCATACATGCTCCTACCAATGCACATTTATCCATGAAACTCACAATTTTTAAAGTATGCACAACTATCATCCATATATGCAAAGAGGAGAAAAACATCATTGACTACTTTAAGGGCATCCTAAGACTTGAAATATTAAATAACCACTCTATTTTTGTAGAACAATTTTCTGAAATTTTCTTGGCACACTAAAACGTAAACGGAATATGTTATCCCACTCCACACTTAGAAAACTACATTATCCTCAATGCAATCATAAAACTATAGCATGCAATTCCTAAGCATATGATAAGCTAACAAATTCCTACATATCATCACAAACCAATGAAAAAGAGAAGGGTTAAGAAAGTTCAAACTTGTGGTGATGGCTCCTTCGTTTTTCTTGGTCGTATGGGGTTGTCTCTCCATTAGCGCTTAAGTATTTAAAATCCTTAGCCTAGACTTTTCATCATGTGGATTGTGTTCATCGTGGTCCAAAATAATGTATCTTGGCAACCAAAATGGCACAAAGGTGCCTTTGGAAAAATTCGTCCATATCTGCAGCGTTGTTGGTGCTATCGGTATTTGTCTCAGCAGCGCTGTCGGCAGTGGCATTGGGTTCTATCAACAGGTCTTGCGCATCGGCAGCGCTGCACTCGGCAGTGGGAGGCTGCAGTCCATAGGTGGCAGGCTTTGTAGCGTGTGTGCAAGGCTGCGTTGTGGCAGGGACTTCTATGGCATATGCCTGCACATCGGCTGTGGTTGTAAGGGCATTGGCCGGTTCTTCGACATCAATTGTCTCCATGGCATAACTTTTGAACGCATCATAATAAAGCTTGAGTCGATGACCATTTAATTTAAATGCCTTAATCGTGACAGAACTTTGAATCTCAATGGCTGCATGAGGAAATACTTGAGTAATGGTGAAAGGTCCAATCCATCGAGATCGTAGCTTTCCCAGAAAAAGTCTTAGCCGTGAATTGAATAAGAGAACTTGTTATCCGACTTCAAACCTTTTCCCTCGAATCATCTTGTCATGGTAGGCTCGAGTCTTCTCCTTGTATATCCATGCGGCATCATAAGCTTCATTGCGTATTTCTTCAAGTTCGTTGAGTTGAAGCTTCCTATGAAGGCCGGCCGCATCTAGCTCCATATTGAAGGCTTTAACGGCCCACCATGCTTTGTGCTCTAGCTCTACGGGTAAGTGACAAGCTTTACCATAGACTAGTCGAAAGGGTGACATACGCGGTCCTACAGGCCCATAAAGAGTCATCAAGTTGATCACTCCAATCCTTTCTTGTTGGACCTACAGATTTCTCCAATATTTGCTTTATCTCACGATTGCTTACCTCAACCATGCCACTTGTTTGGGGATGATAAGGTGTAGATACCTTGTGTGTGACTCCATACTTCTTCAACAAGGCTTCAATAGTGCGGTTGCAAAAGTGGGAACCTGCATCGCTTATCAAGACTCTTGGAACTCCAAAACGTGAGAAGATGTTTGTCTTGAGAAATTCGGCAACCACTTTTGAATCCCCTTTTCTTCTATCCACTTAGACACATAATTAACCGCTAGCAAAATATAGAGGAAGCCTTTGCTTGAACGGAATTGTCCCATGAAATCAATACCCCAAAGGTCGAAAATTTCTACCTCGATGATTGGTGTGAGTGGTATTTGGTCTCTTGGCCCTATATTGCCGACCCTTTGACATCGGTCACATGTCATGCACGTTGTGTGTGCATCTTTGAAAAGCGTTGGCCAAAAGAATCCGTAACTTAGTACCTCAAAGCCGTCTTCTTTGGTCCAAAGTGTCCTCCACATGCTTCGCTATGACAAAAGGCAAGGATGGAGCGATGCTCTTCTTCCAGTGCGCACCGTCGAATAACTTGGTCACTACATTGCTTCCATAAGTACGGCTCATCCCATAAGTAGTGTCGAGCTTGCTTTTTGATCTTGTTCTTGAGGTGGCTCGGCATGCCCTTTGGGAAGTGCCGAATTGCAAGGTAATTTGCAATGTCGGCATACCAAGGTTCTTGTGTCGCATCAAGCCAAAATAGTTACTCATCCGGCAATGTCTCAAGAAGTTGTAGCTTGTCTTCTTCTTTCACAATTTGGCTCAAATGATCGGCTACAACATTCTCACTTTTTTTCTTGTCTTTGATCTCTATGTCGAATTCTTGAAGTAAGAGAATCCATCGAATGAGTCTTGGCTTCGCATCCTTCTTTGTCATGAGATATCTCAAAGCGACATGATCACTATACACAATAACTTTAGAGTTTAGTAGGTATGATCTAAACTTTTCCAAAGCAAATATTATCGCTAAAAGTTCTTTCTCGGTTGTCGAGGAGTTGAGTTGAGCTTCGTTGAGAGTCCTTGAAGCATAATAGATGACATTCGGCTTCTTCTCTACCCTTTGGCTGAGTACGGCTCCCAATGCATAGTCCGAGGCGTCGCACATGAGCTCGGTTCCTCCCAATTAGGCACGGCAAGGATAGGAGCCGAACACAAGGCTTCCTTCAACCGATTGAAGGCTTTCTCGCATGCTTCACTCCACTCAAACGGCACATCTTTTGACAACAAGTTACTCAATGGCTTTGCATCTTTGGAGAAGTCTTTGATAAATCGTCGATAAAAACCGGCATGTCCAAGAAAGTTTCGCACGTCTCTAACATTCTTTGGTGAAGGCAAGTGTTGGATAAGTTCCACTTTGGCCTTGTCGACCTCAAGCCCTTTTGCTAAGATGATGTGGCCGAGTACTATCCCTTGTGTCACCATGAAGTGACACTTCTCCCAATTGAGCACAAGGTTGGTCTCTGCACACCTTTCTAGTATCTCCTCTACGTTCTCTAAACATGAGTCGAAGTCGTGTCCATACACGCTAAAGTCATCCATAAAGACTTCGATCTTATTTTCAATAAAGTCAGAGAAGATGTTGTACATGCATCGTTGAAACGTGTCGGGTGCGTTACATAGGCCGAACGACATCCTTCGATATGCAAAGGTGTCTAATGGACAAGTGAAAGTAGTCTTCTCTTGATCGTTCGGGTGTATCATGATTTGGTTGTAGTCGCTATATCCATCAAGAAAACAATAGAACTCATGGCCGGCTAACCTTTCGAGCATTTAATCCATGAACGGAAAAGACATGTGATCCTTCCTTGTTGTTGCGTTGAGCTTCCTATAGTCGATGCACATGCGATGGCCGGTCACAAGTCTTTGAGGCACAAGCTCTTTTTTCTCATTCTTCACAACCGTTACACCACTCTTCTTTGACACTACTTGCACGGGAGAGATCCACTTACTATCCGAAATTGGGTAGATAACGCCACAATCAAGAAGTTTGATGATCTCTTCCTTCACAAACTTCATCATGGGTGGATGAAGTCAACGTTGGCCTTCTCTTGTCGGCTTGGCTCCTTCTTTGAGCAATATTCGATGAACACATGTCGTAGGGCTTATTCCCTTGATGTTTGCCAAGGTCCAACCTATAGCGGTTTTATACTTCTTAAGCACACTCACTAACTCTTCTTCTTGCTTCTTTGTAAGCATTGAAGACACAATAACCGGTAAAGTATCTTCTTCTCCAAGAAATACATACTTCAAAGTACTAGGGAGTTCTTTTAATTCTAAATTTGGGGCCACTTCCACACTTGGTTGAAATTTCATTGTGTCACTAGGAATTGACAAGTACGAATCCTCTCTTTTCAAATATGGGGCAGCCTCTAACTCGGCTACAATTCTCCTCATGCTCGGCTCCATCTCTTCCTCTTGTTCATTCGTGATTCACTCTCCCTTCTTGTCAAAACCGACCCCTTGGTCTATGGTTCGTTGCTATGCGTCGAGCAAGGTCGACATGGCTCGCTCGACCTCCTCAATAACTTCAATAGTTCGGCACTCTTCCTCCTTGACAACCGGATACTTCATGGCGTCAAAAACATTGAACTTAATCACCTCACCATCAAACTCCATCGTCAAGTTGCCTTCCACAACATCAATTTTGGTGCGTTCCGTCCTCATGAATGGTCGGTCAAGCAATAGTTGAGTGTTATTGACCGGCGAGTCTTCCATCTCCACAACATAGAAATCGGCCGGAAAAATAAGATGGTTTACTTGTACGAGCACGTCCTCAACATAGCCCTCCGGATACTTGCTTGAACGATCCGCAAGTTGAATGATGACAATATCTTTCTTGAGAGGACCTATACTCAACGTTTGATATACATTGAGTGGCATGACATTAATCGAAGCTCCCAAATCAAGCATAACATCGTCGAAGCGTGTGTTGCTGATCACATATGGTATGTTGAAACTCCCCGGATCTTTCATCTTTGGTGGCAACTTTCTTTGAATAACGGCCGACATCGTTTCGCTCATAGTCACCACACGTGTCTCCCTTGTATATCTCCTTGTCGTGCAAAGCTCCTTGAGGAACTTTGCATACTTAGGCACTTGCCATATACACTCCAACAAAGTGATGTTCACTTCTACTTTTCGGAAAATATCCAACACTTCCTCGTCAGACTTATCCTTCTTAGACTTTGCAAATCAAGAAGGGAAGGGAATGCATGAGTTCGGCACCCCTCCCTTGTTGGCTTTGATCGACACATTCTCCTTCAATGACGTTGAGGGATCTTTCTCCATGTCGTTTTTCTTCATTGCAGCTTTCTCGGCATCTCGTTCGGCTGCAGCCTTTTCGGCAGGGGTATCGACAGGGCTGCGCGCAGTATCGGCATTGGCAAGCTGCAGCTCGACAGTGCTGCGTTCGGCAACATCGGCAGTGGCATCAGCAGCGTTGGTAGGCTGCATGCCATCAGTATCGGCAGGAAGGCTTCTTTATCGTAAATGTTTCCGAAAGTCACTTTCCTCGGAATTTTAGCTCGTGGCTCATTCAACACTCTTCCACTACGTGTTGTGATGACTTTGGCATGCTCATACCCCGGATTTGTAATAACTCCACTCGGAAGCTTTCCTTGCTTGGTGATCTTTCCTATGAAGTCCACGACTTGCCCCATTTGAGTCTTTAACTCGGCTATGTCTTTCGAGTGCATTTGTTGGCCCGCGAGCAATACTTGAGTTGCATTCGAAAGAGATTGAATTAATGCCTCGTAATTGGGGTTGCTTGGTGCGGCTTGAGCTTGGAACGACACGGCTTGAGGTTGGTTCGGTTGCATGGCTTGATTCGGTGCTTGTTGATTCGGCACAAAAGCTCCTTGGTTCGGCTGAAAAGGTGCTCTCGGCACATATGGTATTCTTGGTTGGTATGGAGCTGCATTAGATGGCCTTTGGACATTGTCATTGTTTGACCATCTAAAGTTTGGATGATCGTTGAATCTCGGATTGAAATTGCCGAATCTTTGTCCTCCTTGAAAACCGATGGCGTTGACATCCTCATACCCCTCATTCGATCTAACTTGAGGGCATTGGTCGGTTTCATGATTCTCGGCACAAACTCCACACACTTGTGCTCTCCTTCCTCACATTAGACTTGCTACCATATCCGAAAGCTTGTCTACCTTATTCTCCAATGTTGAACTTGATGTAGTCTCATTCATTTTGTACTTCAAGGTATTGTCTCGCGACATCCCAAATTGTTGACTATTCAATGCTCGAATCTCCAACAAGTTCTTGGCCGGTGTAGGATCAAGCTCAAGGAAAGAACCTTGAGCTGCCAAATCTAGGAACTCCCTCTCCATGAGACGCAAGCCCTCATAGAAATACTGAAGAAGTAGTCCCTCTCTAATGCCATGAGATGGACACGAAGCAACGAGGGTTTTATACCTCTTGTAATAGTCAGAAAACGTCTCATCTCCTCCTTGCCGAATGCTCGTCATCTGCTTCCTCAAATCAGTGATACGAGATGCCGAATAATACTTGAGTAGAAACTCATTCACCATCGTCTCCCACGATGTGATACGACCGGTTGGCACCTCAAATAGCCACTCCTTGGCTTGATCTTCAAGTGAAAACGGAAAAGCTTTCATCTTGAAGTGCTGAATGTCGGCACTTGTGATGGGACCGAATTACACGCAAATTTTGTACCTGCAAAACAATCTCATAAATATATATTACCCTTCTTGTGTCGAGTGTAGTATTGACAAGTAGGGATCGTTCTATCCGGGGAAATCAAGGGCATTTAACCACATAAAGCATTACAAAATCATATGGGGGTTGAGAGTTTATGTCTAATATCCACTTGAATTTTACGAAATTAAAAACAATTAAATAAAACCTAATTTAACATATATACATGATCATTATCTTTCACACATATCACTTTACACAAAACTCACGTAATAAGTATCAAATTCGCACAAGGTAAATAGAGTAGTAATTCGGCATGCAATCAAGATTGATTTTAGTTCCAATTTAATTAGAGCCTTCGTGGTTCTTCTAATTAGTCAAAACTCCTTAATTATTTAGAACCAGCTTCGTGCATAATCCTAAACATAGTGCTAATCAGTTTAAAGACACTTCGTGTAGAAATTAAATCAAGAAACATATAAGCACAATGAGTTGAATTGGAAACATATTAGCAAGTATGGCGTCACCTCATCTCACATAGATATGTAAATTTTCAGAATTACTCTAGCCCAAAGAACTAACACAAGATGAATAAACTTTGAGTATAATCCATCTTATGTTAAATTCGGCAATTGAAACCGATACACAAGGATCAGCCATGGCCATGGCTGCCCTCATGTATCGATTTATATGCATATGAATTCAGAAAATAAACCAAAATAAATCAAGAACACATGCGATCATACTACAATAATAAACCCTGATTAAATTCAAAACTAGTCATGATATATAATTCGGCAATCAAACATCCAAACAAATTCGAAAATCCAAAATAGAATTAATACAACCAAATAAACATCCACAAATCCTTATAATCTTTATAAACAAAGTATCATAAGTATACAGAAAATATAAAGCCATGAGAGTAGAGTGAATCACACTTTGAAGAACCTTGAAGAACACTTCGGCAAAGGATGAATTTGGTGAAGGTGAAGTGGTGCGATTTTATGGAAAGGTGGTGGTTCGGCTTAAGTATTTTCGGTATGAAAGTTGTGGGGAGAATTCGGCAGAGCTTTGGTGTTGTGAAGGTGAGAGACAAGATATCTTTTTCTGACTATTAAATGGCTATTTATAGAGGAAATAACCTAGAGAAGCCGACCACAAACCAAAACCGAATTAGTTTAGGTTTTCCTTGATTTTCTGAATTCGGCAGAATGACCTCCGTGCATTGATTACATCATAACTCTCTCTATAAAATAGCTATTGAGGTGATTCCAACTGATTTGGAAACTAGACTCCCATAGCTTTCCATCTATATATGGCACGCTATCCGGTTCAAAGTGAACTGTCTTGGAGAGTCTGTGGAAGTTGGATAACGTGCACAAGAATTCTGCCGAATTTAATCAGGGTTTCTTCCGATTTTTCTTCTTCTTTTTCCGAATTATCTCTTCCTTTTCTCTTGAATTTGTTGCTGAATTTCCCTTGGATAATTACTGAATATCCTTGCAATATCTCTTCCATTTATCATTGATTTAATTCATCATCTCTTCTTGTCCTAGTTGCATTGCAACTCTTCTCTTGCATTCGGCAATAGGTAATAATTTCAGCCTGATTTCTTCTTTTTAATTTGCTTTCAAAATTCTTCATTTATCTCCTCTTTAATTCCTAAAAATAATAGATAAGAAATATTAAAAAAGACAAGATAAAATGTAGGAGAATTATTAAGAGTATGATTCTTGATTCATTCAGGATTTCCTGGTTCAACAAGGAGTTCTACTTTGATTGAAACTCTTAGAACTTTCGACGTTTTCAGAAACGTCGAGACATTGTAGACTCCTAAACCGATTAAGACTCTTATTTGCATAAGGAGTCCCACTTTGAATCAAACTCTTGACTTAAGAATCCTAGTTCAACTCAAACTCTTCACAAATTCAGCGTTTTTAGACGTTTTAGCTCATTTCACAAACCGACTCTACCAAAGACTCCTGACTTGACTAAACGACTCTATATTACAACAATAAGGGTTAAGCATTGCATAAATGGGGGTAAAAACATATTAAGAACGTCGCATATAATGCTCCTATCAACTTGTAGGGCACATACTTTCGGTGATAAAGTTGAACCACTGAAGATGCTTATTCGGATCCTCTCCCGCCAAGCCGTGATACGGCCTCAATTGGTGGAGAAATCCACTCTTCAATTCAAACTCCCCACTTTTGCCGGTTGCACATGGAGGGAAAGAGATGTTCGCGGGTGCGGTTCCTCCTCCGGTGACATGACCATTTTGAGCACGGATTGAAGTCATGATTGGTGGCTCGGGAAAGTTGAAGACGAAATCTTGCAAGGGAGGCTCGGCAAAGCTCTCAAATTCGGGTCCCTCTAAGGTCACACGATGAAGTAACTAGAGAGGCTGAACTAGGTCTAGAAGGTGGTGATGGTGATGATGCCGAGCTATGTAATGGTTCGGTTGGGGGTAACGGTGTTGTTATTGTGAGCGTGAGTTCTTCGTTGATTCGTTGCAAGCGTCCTCGATTATCTCTCACTACCAGATCGGACAGAATAGCCGACGAAAAAAATTTCGTCTACTATTTAAAATTTTCGTCGGGTATTCCTTCTATCGACGAAAATTTCGTCGGCTATTATTCGTCGATAAAACGGCGTCAGTAATAACGAAACTCGACGACAATAAGGAAATCGTCGGCCATTTTCACATATGCCCGACGAAATAACTAAATCGTCGGCCATTATCACCGACGAAAATACATTTCGTCGACCAAACCTTGGCATAATGCCCGACGAAATTCGTCGGATATTTTCACATATGGCCGACGATATCGTAAAATATAGCCGACGATCTCTTCTGTTTCGTCGGTTATTTATTCTGAAATATAGCCGACGACATGCAGATTTCGTCGGAATATATTAATATTTTAAGAGGCATTAATTAGTTATAGCCGACGAAACCGTCACTATTTAACATAGACCACCGACGAAATAATGTCATTTTCGTCGGTTATAACAGTTATAGCCGACGAAATTTGGTAAAAATCGTTGGCTATAGCAGTGATAGCCGACGAAATAATGTCAATATCGTCGGCTGTTCTTACATTTTGGGAAAAAAAAATTAAATTAATTTCTAAATTACCATTCCAAGAAACCTGCAATTCACAATGACAATCCAACAAGAAACACGTTTTCATTAATTATTTAATTTGTTCCATCCCTAAACCCTAAACCCTAATCCTGGCCACCATCCTGCTGTCCATCATGCTCGTCATCCTGCTGAATGAACTCGGGAGCTCTCGGTATTCGAGGTTCATCTAACGGCTCAAACGGGGGCGGGGGTTCAAGGCCTTGTTGTTGTGCCGCGAACATAGCATACCACCAGTTTTGTTGGCCGGCGTAATTCTGTCGCCGAATTCTCTCGCATTCAGCATGCCAACGCTCCATTTCCATATGATACTGCTGTGTTCTGCGTTGTTGCTCCTGTGATCTCTGGAACTGGGCCGCCAATCTTGCATTTTCTTCTACCAATCTCTGCATTTCCCCCTTCATCTGTTGGGTGTCCCCGCCTCCCCTCTTTTGAGCTCCCTTAGTGGTCTTCAGGACCCCTATTCCAGAACTTCCCAAACTCCGGCAGTAGTAGTCGTTTGGCCGTTTTGGGAAGGCTGTGTCGAATAGCCTCGCTGCAGTTTGGACATTCGATCGGTCGACCTGGCTCAAGGCTTCTTGCAGATCTTCCTCTGAAATGTTCGGTTGTGTCTCCCGAACTACTATCTGCAACACTTCTTCTTCGGCCCTGTTCACCTCTCCTAATTGAACGAGAAAAAAAAAAATTAATATTCTAACAAATATATAATTAAGTAAAATTAATAATTAAAATTTTAAAATCGTAATCAACGACTTACAAGCTCTTCTGTCGCTAATGGATAAGCCTTCTTGAACTTCTCTACGTACGGGTTGCTTAAAGGATGATCTCTAAGCGCCTCCTCCTGATATTGTGAAAATGCCCTAGAACCACCATGATGGAGGGTTGTGTTACGGCGGCGGTTCGCAGAGTTTATCCGAGACCGTTCCTTCAAACAAATAATAAAAAATTAGAAAAATGCATAAAAAAATATTAGTGTAATAATTATAAAATAATTAAACTAATAATTAAAATATTAACAAAATAAACATTTATAGTTAAGTTTAGTATTTACCTGCATAACTGGGTTGTTGAAGTCTACTGTCTTCAACCAACGCCACTGGTACTCCCTGAACATGAACTCTCTTGGAGTACCCATACGACCATGTTTGTCGTATTCGGTAAAGTGGGTACGGAGCTCGTTCTTCCACTCTTTGAACCTACGGAAAAAACAAAAGTGTATTAGAAATATTATTAATATCATAAAATATTTCAAATTATAAGATGAGGAATTCCCAACGTACCTCGAGTTCTGCATCGCGTCCGCCCAATCCTGCTTGTGTTCTGCAATCTCGAAGTATGTCTGAAAGATAATATTTTATTAGTTTTACGATTATAACAATACCGAAAATTATTAAATATTACGATAAAGAAATTAAGTTTTTTAAATTACTCACTGACGCCGCGTTGTTGACCTCCCTCTTGATCTCTTCCGGCACATCAGCCCACCGTGTCCACAACATAGGGACTCTATCCCTAATTAGTGCTCCCACGCAACCCGTGTAATCGCATCGTTTTTTCCCCTTAACATCCTGATTACGGGGTTCGTTGATCTGGATCCTCCCGCTGGTCTCAACACTTTTCCTGAGCGTATCAAAACATATGACACCTCTCGTATTCCTGCTTGAACTGCTAGCGGCGGTTCCTATCACATAAACGACGATTGGTTAATAAAATTAAATATTAGTGCGTTAATTTTAATAAAACATTTAATTAATAAAATCAAATGTTACCTGAACTCGATGACCCTTCTGTCGACTTTCCTTTTAATCTCGCCGAAATCAGAAGCTCAGGTCTCTCAAATGGCTCATAATGGTATGCCTCCGCAACACTTACGTACTGAGGCCTAGCAGGCCATATGGGCACACCACGCTGGTCGACCTCGGGTATGGCAGGAATGTTGTATGGCAGGTATAGCTGATTAGGGAGAGTAGGCCCCCCAGTAGAGTCAGCAGCAGGCGGGGCAGGACTTGTCATCGGCTCCCGATGAACCTTAGGCATACGGACCTGATGAACGTCTGGAGCTATGTCGTCCTAAAATAGCTGCGTACTACATCTCGAAGGATCTGGCCGGAGAGGGGGATATGAACTGCTCGACGGCTGCCCCGCCGATAAAAGGGTCTGGTGCCGGTTGCTCACACTCCTCCGCGGCTGGGATGAATCGATCCTCTGAGGCTGGCTGGTGGTCCTCTGAGGCTGGCTAGGGGTCCTCTCGGAGTCTCCGGATCCGCCAGAACTTCCAGAACCCCTAGATCTGGAACGACGGCCTCCGAATAGCTGTCTAAATGCATTGGCCATCTGGAAACAAATAAATTAATACATTAATTAATATTAAATTATATTACATTAAATAACAAATTCTAATTAATATAATAACCAATAATACTAACATATTTTAAATCATACTAACAAATTAATATTTATAATTTAACTAATTTTAAATAATACTAACCATTAACATAAATATAACCATTTATATACAAATATAACTATATTTCATCATTAACATATATATACATACAAATAACCATTTATATATTAACATAAATATAACCACTTATATAATTAGGCTACCAATTTATATATATAATTAATTTAACAATTTATATATAACAATTAAAATATACATTAAGATATATATATATATATATATATATATATATACAAATATGTGTATATATTAACAAATATATAACAATTTATATAATTAATCTACAAATTTATATATATAATTAATCTAACAATTTATATATATATAATCAATATATATATAACAATTTAACACACACTTAAATATCTAAATTATATACCTAAATTATACAATTAAAATAAATTGCAAAAAAAAAAAAAAAATTACCTAGCGGAGGAGGAGATCGAAGGAGGAGGGGAAGGAGGAGGAGGAGGCTGGAGGAGGAGGAGAAGGAGGAGGAGGAGGAGGAGGGGAAGGAGGAGGGGAAGGAGGAGGAGGAGGCCGGAGGAGGAGGAGAAGGAGGAGAAGGAGGAGGAGAAAGGAAAAAGTCGGGCTGACTGCGGTTTTCAGCTTTTATAGCAGAGAGAATAGCCGACGATTTAAAAGATTTCGTCGGCTATTCTTTGAATGTCGTCGGCTATACTTTGGAAGATCAACAGCCGTCAGATCTGAGCTATCCAACGGCGGACAATAAAAAGACGCGGATCGCAAGAGTTTAGCCGACGAAATATAATTTTCGTCGGCTAAACTATAGGTCAAACCACTAAGTCAAACCTCTAAACGCTTAAAAACGGAAATTAGTCTAGTTAAACGACGATTTCTGGCCTCACCTTCAACAGATAATAGTTTCAAATCAATGAGATGCAACTAATCATATAAAAAATTTACAAAATTGATTTAACGAACGTCAGGCTACCCATAGGAAAACGAATGTAAAAAACAGTTAACCGCAACATTCGGCACATAGATTTTATCAGAACCTTGTCATTTTTCAACCGTAGACGTATTTCATTATTTCGGTCATATCTTATTTCACAACATTTTTGCATTTGAAGAGTCTACGTATAGTAACTATTTGAAATTATACATTCACTCAAACACTTAGTAAACAAGTTAAAGAACATTAGTGCGTATGTTCTGATTTTGAATCTAAAAGTTTAGAAAATCTATTCCAACCGTCAGATATCACCGTTAAGATTAAATACATGTATGGAAAAAAATCCAACTTCAGTTGACAACGTTAAAGGCTGGATCGTAACGGTCAACCGGGTAAGTCAAACCTCTAAACGCTTAGAAATGGTAATTGGACTGTCTAAATGACGTTTTTTTGCCTGACCTTCAACAGATAATAGTTTCAAATCGATGAGATGTAACTAATCGTATAAAAATTTTCCTCAAAATATTTACCGAAGGTAACGCTACCATTAGGGAAACGAAGGAATAAAACCTTTGACCGCATCTTTCGACACTCAGATTTTATCGGAATCTTGTCACTTTTCAACCGTAATGTATTTTATCATTTTGGTCATATATTTATTCACGACTTTTTTCTATTTGAAGGATGAAGCAATGGTTTATCGTTAGTGATAGATCTGAAAATATATAGACTTATAGCCGACGAAAATGTCAATTTCGTCAGCCAAAATTTCAAAAGTTTTCGTCGGCTAATGTTTCAGAGAAAGGCCGACGAAAATCCAAATCGTCGACTGAAATATGAATATAGCCGACGTTTTTTTGTTTATACCAACGAAAAACAGTATCGTCGGCTATGGTTAAACTATGGCCGACGATTTTGTATATCAATTTCGTCGGCCAAAATTTCAAAAGTTTTCGTCGGCTAATGTTTCAGAGAAAGGCTGACGAAAATCCAAATCGTCGACTGAAATATGAATATAGCCGACGTTTTTTGTTTATACCAACGAAAAAACAGTATCATTGGCTATGGTGAAACTATGGCCGACGATTTTGTTTTTCCACCGACGAAAAATAAAATCGTCCGCTATTCGTTGGAAGTACCGACGAAAATTTTAAT
Organism: Potentilla sterilis; assembly: GCA_963682095.1. Taxonomy (NCBI): domain Eukaryota; kingdom Viridiplantae; phylum Streptophyta; class Magnoliopsida; order Rosales; family Rosaceae; genus Potentilla; species Potentilla sterilis. The sequence continues at coordinate 7,516,535 of OY821764.1, forward strand.
TCGTCGGCCGTTTTTTTTTTATTTCGTCGGGAAAAGTCTTTTTTCTGGTAGTGTCTTGTCCAAAGATTAGGTTCAGACATGCATTATCCTGAATAGTTCAACGAGAAGCAAGTTAGAATCATTGAAGATAAAATAAAAAGCAAGAATATACAAGATCAATACAAGCCACGGCATTGGCAATTTCAAACAAATTTCAAACAATTTCAAGCTATATACACATGGCAAAGAAGAAGAACACACGGCAATAAGAGAGCAAGTAAACAAAATTTTATGGTGATGTCGAAAATTTCTAAGTCTAATTGCTTTTAAGTTTGTTCAAACTCTCAAAGTACGTGGAGTAGAGGAGATAACAGTGCAATGGACTAGTGCAGCCCCCGATAGTATCATGCTTTATCTGATATACCTCGAGAGTTCGAACCACACAAAATGTTTTGTTTCAAGCCTCAAGGCTTACTCATGCCGAATTCTCTCTAAGTTTTGAAGCTCGGTGGACGTGCGGCCTAGGTGAAATCGTCTAGTCCGTGAATTCAAAAGGCTAGGCGTGTCATCCGAAAATAGCTCAAGGCAAGACTCATTTGTTGGTAACCACAGAGGACAAGTCCCCTATCGCCCCTCTTCAAAAGAGAAGAGAAAACAGTATGTGGGCCTCTGAGATCTAATTTGACAAACCTTTGAGTCTAAGTCGGGACAACACACACTAATAGGCGAACATTTTGCCCCTTAGTCAGTTAGGAACCTCATGTTGACAGTACTACAAGTGTCAATAAAAGCCACCCTCAACCTCATGAGACCTCAAAAGAAAACATGAAGGGTTAAGGCTAATATCAACAAAAGTGACCTTACCTATTCCTCTTCCCCTCAAAACTCAAAGAAAAATCAATATAAATAAACCTCTATGCCTCCTAGCAATTTAACTAAGTTATTACATCAAAGCACATTCGACATACATCAATAAATTTTTGAAATTTTAAACTCTACATGCCGAAGCATATTTCTACTTTACAACAAAACTTCCAACAAAATAACTTACAACACACGAAATTTATATAAAACAACATATAAACATATCAAGCTTTTATAATCCCCGGCAACAGCGCCAAAAATTGACGGGTGCCATAACCGGAGTAATAACACGTGCAAATAATAAACCCTGTAAACCGTTAGTAGCATATGATAAATATGGATCGTTCTATCCAGGGATTAAGGGTACCTGACATGTAAAAGGTTATAAACACATATTCACAATTATACACACACAATGACACGAAAACATGGGGGATTTAGATGAGGGGTTCGACACCATGTTGTCCTGAATAACTAGGCACGAAATTAAATCGTAAAACTAATATGTACAAGTTGGTCGATATCTTTCACACAAAACCATTCGGCACACAATTCTTTTAACAAGTAAGATTCACACACAAGAAGGTAAGGAACAAGTAATAAACACAACTTAGACTTAATCAGTTTCGACTACAATTAGATGCTAAACGCCCATTTAACTAACTGTGAGACTTCTAATGTTTTAAGATCAGGCTATTCGCAATCGATCCTAAATTTTATGCTAATCCGGTTTTAAACGTTTTAACATTTAAGCACAAGAGTCTAAATCGAAAACAAGCAAACAAGTAAGGTTGTCAATCATCTTATTTATCTTGCAAGTTCTAAGTTTATTAGATCTAGTCGAGTTGATTTAAATCTACTTACTAGCATGACTCAATCGAACTCTATCATGTGAAACCTAACACTTAGATTATATTCTAAGACATAACTAGTGGTTGGTTTTTGTGTCCTCACCTTAGTTCTAACCGATTGTAAGTCTTAAGCATGCATCATTTACCGACTGTCCCAATTATCTAGTGTACGAATTCTTACAAGTTTATACTACAAAGTTAACATGCAAAGACTATTGAATCCGAAACTTAAAACTAGACCTAAGCAACGAATCAAATACGTTTTCAACATGTATTTTATTAAACCAAATTTCAATTCGAAACATACATAGACATACAAATCGAAACCAAAAATACATGCAAGTTTCATAGACAAAACTAAACATAACTACAAAGAATAAATTGTTACACCGAAAGTAGGGAGTAGATCACACTTTTCGAACACCTTTGATGCTTCAAGTCGTGTTGATCCGATGATGAAGGATTAGGTACGGTTGGGATGTTTTTGGTGGTGGTGGAGATGTGTTTCGGCTAACTATTCTATGTAGGATCTTTGGGAAACTTTGGTAGAGCTTATGGCTATGTGTTTTGTACTAGGATGTGACAAGTTTTATTCATGGTGCCGGCCTCTATATATAGGGAGAAGGCCGGTGCAATTTTGGAGAGTTAAGAAAAGCCAAAGTGGACAAGGAAACCTAATTTGATTAAGTTTCCTAATCCAAGAAGGTGTTGACTTTCTTTTCCTTTTTGAACTTGGTTTCCATGTCTTGACCGGTCTTGGCCTTGTCTTCATATGATTCACACGTCTAAGACGCGTCTTCATCTTCCTTGAAGCATTAGGACATGGCTTGGACACTTGCAGCCTTTTTGCAGTCACTCGGAAGCTTCCTCGACAGTGATGCAGGCTCTCGGCAACGTATCGACAGGATCGGCAAAGCGTGTGTGGGCTGGCGCGCACTGGCATTCGGCATGTGCAGCATCTCGGCAACTTCCGAATACGTGTGTGCATGCGCAAGGCAAGGCTTTGACAGGTTGGCTCAGGCTGGCATACATGTGCAAGTGAGGCTTCTTGTCAGCATCGGTATGGCGAGCATGGCAGCGGTAGGCAGAGTGCAGTGCGGGTTGAGTGCCCGTATCTGATACGAGATGCCAGTATCGGATACGTGGTGACCTATGCCAAAGCCTCAGCAGATACGCCTGGGATACGGCTCAGATACGTCTGGACCTGTGTCTGATACGGCAAGGCAGTGTGAGTGTCAGGCTGCGCAATAATGCGAGTGTCAAGCTGCGCGACAGCACGAGTGTCAGGCTGTAAATTGGCGAAGCTGGCACTGCAACCTATCAGCAGGGACTGCATCTCTTTTTTGTCGGAAACTTAGTTTCTTTTTCGGCAGATTGACCTTTGTGTCTTCAATTGAGCATAACTTCCTCTAGGAAATAGCTATTAATGCAATTCTAAGTTCTGTGGAAACGAGACTCAGAGATCTTTGCATTCATATATGACACGCCATCTAGTTCCAAGTGAGCTATTCTGGGGAATTTCTGGAAGTCGAATGATGTAACCAGGAAATTCCTGGAACTTACTGGATCCGATCTTGCATAGTAATTCTTGGCAGCTTCTCAAGCTCTGATTACTTTAACTCTTTCCATTGCTCAATCATCTATGTATATACTGCTCATTAGAGAAGAAAATTCTATCAAAAGCAACTTGGAAGTTCTACAGATTCAACGAAACATTTAAGGACTATGATTTTTAGCACTTCGTCAAATTTCTGTAAACTTTCGACTTTTAAGCACGATTTCATTAAAACTCTACCAAAAGCTCATGACTCTATATTATGACTCGATCTTAAGTAAATAAGGGCTAAACAATGTATAAATGTAGGCATAAACATATTAAGAACGTTGCACTTTTGTGCTCCTATCACTCCTCATTGGTATCCCAAAGCATTCACCTCCTCGAAGCTTTCACTTCCCATTTGTGGGCATTGATCTGTAGGGTGTCCTTCAGCACATACCCCACACACTTGAGCTTTTTGTTGCTTCATCAATTGAGCCATCATGTTGGAGAGCTTGTCAACCTTCTCTTCTAGTGCCGGATTAGCCCTTGTCTCATGCACTTGCATTGTGCGAGTTTGAGACCCGAATTGGTGATTCTTTAAGGCACGTGTCTCCAATAGTGTAGTAGCCTCCTCATTCGTCTTCTCCAAGAAAGATCTACCAGCAGCTGAATCAAAAACTCCTTGTCTAAATCACACATCCCCTCATAGAAGTATTGCAATAGTAGACCTTGGCGAATGCCATGAGCTGGACAAGATGAAACAAGCATCTTGAAACGCTCATAGTACTCGTAGAATGGCTCATCATGTGCTTGCTTGATTCCAGTTATCGGACTCCTCAGCTGAGTCACTCTTGATGCTGGAAAGTACTTGAGTAGGAACTCGTTTACCATTGTGTTCCAAGAGACAATACGACCTGATGGGATCGTGAATAACCAATTCCTTGCTTTGTCCTTTAGTGAAAATGGAAAGGCTCTTATCTTCACATGTTGAATATCAGCTCCTCTAAGACACATAGTCTCACAAGTGAATTTGAATTGTTGGAAATGTGAGTTCGGCTCCTCTCCTGAAAGACCATGGAATTTCGGCAATTAATGCAAAAATCCACTCTTAAGCTCAAAGTCATCTAACTTGTCGGTTACAACTGGTGGATAGGTGATGTTGGAAGGTGCCATGCCCTCACCCGTGACGTGTCCATTCTGTTCTCTGATCGATCCCATTTGTGGTGGTGGATCAGGTAAGTCGAAATTCAAAGTTGTTGCAAATGAACTTGTGAGTAGCTCAAACTCCGGATCTTCGTGGATCAAAGGGTTAAGTTCACACGAAACGTTGGATGGGAATGGTGATGGTGGAGCTACTACATCACGATCAAAGAGTGATGAAGTGGGGAACACGAATTGGTTCTCGAATAATGGTGTGCTCGGTGATGCTTGCTCGGCTCTCTCTCCACAAATTCTGTTCAAGCGATCTTCAATCTCTTGAGACAAACCTGGGATGATGGACATTCATGTACCTGAGAATTGTGAAGATCAAGTCGTTAATAGACAAAAACTAAAAACAAAAACAAGTGTGCAAATTTTAAAAGTATAGTTAGAATTAGGTGTTAGTTGTTTAACTTAGTAGTAATACATATTGTAAAGTTTACGAAAAATTCAACATTATTAAGAGTATAAAGTAAACGTGTTAAAGTATAAATCACAAAAGAATTACAAGTATATATCACAAGAAATTTACATGTATCAAACAACAATTCGGCTCAAATATAAATCAAAGGATTCGGTTCAAGTTTCACAAAATTTCCGAAAGTATTATAGCACATCAAATATGTTGAACTCTTAGAGTCTAATTGCTTTTATTCACACAACCTTAAAATTCAAGGTGATGGGACCACATTACACGCACAATTTGTACCTGTAAAATAATCTCATACATATATTACCCTTCTTGTGTCGAGTGTAGTATTGACAAGTAGGGATCGTTCTATCCGGGGAGATCAAGGGCATTTAATTCTCACAAAGCATTACATAATCATATGGGGGGTTGAGATTTGTATCTAATCAACTACTAAATGTAACGAAAATAAACCTAAAACTATTATTTACATATGATCATCTTCTCCACAAGAACACATAACACAAAATCACTTTACACATGCATTAATCGAAATAAAAGATTCAAGGCAACAATATTTCACATAGCACTTAGACAAATTTTGATTCCAATTCTAATTAGAGCCCTCAGCGGTTCATCTAATCGTTACGACTTCTTAATTATTTAGAATTAACTCAGCGTATAATCCTAAACATAGTGCTAATCAGTTTACAAACACTCAGCGTCGAAGGTAAACACGAAGAACACATAAGCACAATAAGCCGAATCAGAGACATGCAACAAGTATGGCGTCACCTCACCTTGCTTTAACATGTAAATTTTTATGGTTATAACCGCCCTAATAAACAACCTAAATCACAGCAACTCAGCGTATGAAGCAATCCAAATTATTTTGGTAGATAAAATCGGTACCTAAGGAGAAGCCACAAAGTCAGCCCTTAAGCACACGATTTGTGATGCACGAACTCATGAAAATTAATCAAATAACATCAAGAACATACATGAAATCCTACTGCCCTAAACCAATTAAATATGAAATCACATACATAAAGTAATTATGGATTTTCAGAAATAATACATAAACCATGAATAACTTTCGGAAATCCATAATAAAACATACAAACCAAAAATTGTAATCCAACAAATCATTCATCATTAAATCGCAATTCATACAGAAAATTACAGAGCCAACAGTTTAGTCGAATCACACTTTAGAAGAACCTTGAAGAACTTCGGCAAAGGATGAACTCGACTATGGAAGATGGTGCGAATTATGTAGGTGAAGATGGTTCGGCTACAACAAATTTCTGTGTAGGATTTGTGGGTACACTTTGGTAGAGTTTCGGCTAGTATTTTTTGAGAGGAAGAGATGATTTTTATGTGTCAAAACCGTTCTTTATATAGAGGCAAAGGTAAAAGAATTCGGCAGCAACTAGGGTTTACAAAACCTAGTTTTTCTCAAACTTATCCTGTTGGCAGATTTGACCTTCGTGTAAAGATTATAGAATATCACCCTCTAGAAAATAGCTATTGAGGTGATTCCAACTGATTTGGAAACTAGAGTCCCGTAGTTTTCCATCCATGTATGGCACACCATATGGTTCAAAATGAGCTGTCTTGGAAAGTCCGTGGAAGTTGGATGACGTGCACAGGAATTCTGCCGAATTTAATCAGGGTTTCTTCCGATTTTTCTTCTTCTTTTTCCGAATTATCTCTTCCTTTTCTCTTGAATTTGTTGATGAATTTCCCTTGGATAATTACTGAATATCCTTGCAATATCTCTTCCATTTATCCTTGATTTAATTCAGCCTCTCTTCTTGTCCTAGTTGCATTGCAACTCTTCTCTTGCATTCGGCAATAAGTAATAATTTCTGCCCGATTTCTCTCCTATTTTCTCCAACGAATTTTTCTCATTTAAATCCTGAAAATAAGAGAGAAGAAATATTAAAAAGACAAGATAAAAATGTTGGAGAATTATGAAGAATATCATTCCTGATTCAGTCAGGATTTCCTGGTTCAATAAGGAGTTCTACTTTGATTGAAACTCTTAGAACTTTCTACGTTTTCAGAAACGTCGAGACATTGTAGACTCCGAAACCGATTAAGACTCTTATTTGCATAAGGAGTCCTATCTTGAATCAAACTCTTGACTTAAGAATCCTAGTTCAACTCAAACTCTTCACAAATTCAGCGTTTTTAGACCTTTTAGCTCATTTCACAAACCGACTCTACCAAAGACTCCAGACTCGATTAAACGACTCTATAATACAACAATAAGTGTTAAGCATTGCATAATTGAGGGTAAAAACGTACTAAGAACGTCGCATAAAATTCTCCTATCAACTACCCCACACTTAGCTTTTGCTAGTCCCTTAGCAAAACAAAATAAAAGACTCTACAAAAACTGTTGCCCCTAAATGATTGTCTCAGGATCTTTTAAACACATAGTTTTCAAGTTTTAAGCATTCAAGTGTAAGCGCAATAATCTCAAGCGTCATAGACATGTTTTATGGCATGAATAAGTAAGAAGTGAGAAAATAAGCATGTAAACATGTCAAGTTAATTCGATCCTACTCACTAGGCATACTCTCTTCTTTTCACTCATGATATGGCAATATTCACTCAAAGTATATGCAAGAGAATAGATTGTAAGGCAACAAATAGCTTGCATATTTCATCAAAAAAAGGCACTTTGTGAATAATATTATCGAGATAAACTTCATTTAACAACTATATGCACAAATGAACCAAAACCATAAGCTCAACTGTTGAGATAATCTCCACATATAAAGATCACCTATTTTAAGAATCATGAGAAAAATCTTTAGAGGGAATAATATGGGGCTCCACATAGGGTATTCTCATTTAGGATAGTGGTGATAAATGTCACCAAGACTTAGTAAAACTCAATGCTCCTCATGATTTCACTGCAAGGGCCAAGTTTCAACTTGTTGGGCCCACATTTCATTCTTTCCCAAATAGTGAAATCGAACAAAGGTCATGTATACAATGATAGACCTTCAATTTTTAAACAATCTCCAATTTCACAATCAACTTAGCAAAAATCACATTGAAACCGTGCCTTCCTTTTTCTTTTGTTTCGGACTAACATTTTTCTCTTTGTATTTTTCTGTCCGAATTGTTTTTTTTCTTTTCTTTTCTTTTAGGCACGGCATTCATCAATTTATAAACAATGCTAATTTCACCCCACACTTGTTTCATAACATCACACCAAGTTATAATTCCATCAAAATTAAGCTTTACCAAGTCTTGAGAACAAAGGTAAAGATATAGCTATTCTAAGCAAAGGAATTTATATGGGTAATGATATAGCTATTCTAAGCAAAGGAATCTATATGGGCAACATTTAGAATTTATAGCTATTCTAAATGTTTGTTTCGGACTAACATTTTTCTCTTTGTATTTTTCTGTCCGAATTGTTTTTTTCTTTTCTTTTCTTTTAGGCACGGCATTCATCAATTTATAAACAATGCTAATTTCACCCCACACTTGTTTCACAACATCACACCAAGTTATAATTCCATTAAAATTAAGCTTTACCAAGTCTTGAGAACAAAGGTAAAGATATAGCTATTCTAAGCAAATGAATTTATATGGGTAATGAAAGAAAGGCTCAATGTAAGCTCAAAGGGGTTAAAACTAAGGAGACCCACGATGGGCACAAATTTGGCACATGCTTTATTTAGCTTCGGTGGTAATCATAACAAGATCATCTCAATCACATTCGAAATCAGGGTATGGTCATAATAAAAAGTCGCAAAAATTATCAAAAGTGAGTTCTAGCATTCTAAAGTTCATTAAAATCTATGGCACATAGCCATTGATTAATCAAAGAATGATGAAGTTTAGAATAAATTTATGCCATTTATTATATTTGTCGCACAAGAAGAAAGTATTTGGCACGAAAGCTCACATAGGATATTATGGAAAACAATTCAACTCAAACATGCATGCTTTATTATATGTCATTCATAATCTCACATGTTCATACCAATCACAATATCTATGAAACTCACAATTAATTTTTATGATTATGCAAACAATCATCTATGCATTCAAAGATATAATCATCATCGACTCATTTAAGGGCATCTAAGACTCAATCTTAAACTTAAAAACAAACGAAAATTTTTAAATTTTTCTGTATTTTTCTTTTTCTGACTCGAAACAAATTAAAATGAATTAAACAAAACATGGAAACATGTATCACTACCCCACACTTAGAAAATTACATTGTCCTCAATGTATATCAAAATAACGTTGTAATTTCTAAGCATATGATACATCACACATCTCCATTTATACAATTCAACCAAAAAGAGTTTAGGGATTAGAAAATGCAAACTCTCGTAGACGGCTCCTTCACAATTTTGGTTGAAATGGGTTGCCTCCCATGCAGCGCTTAATTGTTTATAATTCTTTAGCCTAGACTCTTTTCATGCATACTAGAATCTTGGTGCGTCCTCTATATCAAGTTCTTCAATGGTGTGCTCCTCAAAAGGCTCGTAATGAGGTTTGAGTCGATGCCCATTTACCTTAAACGCTTTACCTGTTTCAATACTCTTTATTTCAATTGCACCATGAACAAACACATTAGTCACAACATAAGGACCAACCCGTAATTTTCCAGGAAATAATCTAAGACGAGAATGAAATAACAAGACTTTTTGACCAATTTGAAACGTTTTTCTCCTCAATTGCTTGTCATGATACACTCTCGTCTTCTCCTTGTAAATCCAAGCGGCATCATATGCATCATTTCGTATTTCCTCAAGCTCGCTTAATTGCAATTTCCTGTGCAAACCTGCCGAATCTAAGATCATGTTGAACTCTTTAATTGCCCACCACGCCTTGTGCTTAAGTTCCACTGGGAGATGGCATGCTTTGCCGTATGTAAGCCTAAAGGGAGACATCCCTATAGGCGTCTTGTAGGATGTCCTATATGCCCACAAAGCATCATCAAGTCTGTCGCTCCAATCCTTCCTTGTTGGACCAACAGTTTTTTCTAATATCTTCTTGATCTCCCTATTTGAAACTTCTGCCATTCCACTTGTCTGAGGGTGATATGGGGTGGAAACCTTGTGAGTTACTCCATATTTCTTGAGTAACGCCTCTATAGTTCTGTTGCAAAAGTGAGAACCTCCATCGCTTATAAGAACACGTGATACTCCAAATCCGGAAAATATGTTAGTTCTCAAGAATTCTGCAACAACTTTAGGATCATTAGTCCTTGTGGCTATCGCCTCCACCCACTTTGAAACGTAATCAACAGCTAATAAGATATAAAGAAAGCCTTTGGATGAGGGAAAAGGTCCCATAAAATCTATACCCCATAAATCAAAAATTTCAACCTCTATAATAGGAGAAAGGGGCATTTGATCTTTTGGAGCAATATTACCTGTTCTTTGGCATCTGTCACACGTTTTACACATGGTATACGCATCTTTAAAAATTGTAGGCCAAAATAATCCACAATCCAATACCTTAAGAGCTGTCTTCTTAGGTCCCAAATGACCTCCACACGCCTCATTGTGACAAAAAGCTAGGATCGGCCTATGCTCTTCTTGTGGGACACATCTTCGAATGATCTGATCACTACAATTCTTCCATAGATATGGATCATCCCATATGTAGTGTTGTTGACAGTAGCCGCAGAGGGGCTACATCAGGCCCACAGACCCGCAGCAAGTGCACCAGCACCCGGCCCGAGGCCCAGGACCGAACCACCAGCACCCGGCCTCGGGGTCCAGCAGTCTATCCGGCCGCCAGGGACCCTGGGACCGGGGGCGCCTGCCAGCCAAAGAGGTCACCAGAACTACCCTTCGAAGGGAACCAGTCCCACATCGAAGGTTGAGGCCAGCCCTCACCCCCAACCACCTATATAAGGGCCCCAACTACCCTCATTAATAGGTAACTGATCTCTCTCACTGCTTACATACGTGCTCAAGTTATATCTATTCCAACTATACTAACTTAGGCATTGGAGAGGAGAAGGCCGGCCCGCCCGGTATTCCCCTTAGTAAGCAGGTTTGCAGGAGATCACACGAGGATTCATCTGTATCTGCCAGGCCCCAGGGTTTGTGCAGAAACAATTGGCGCCGTCTGTGGGAATCTTGGACAAGAAACCGTGTAGGCATCACCCATGGCCGAGAGTTCGGAAGCAAGGCAAGAGAGAGGTACCGCCGAGGAGGGACGTGTTGCATTAGTGCAAACGCTCACCTCCACCCCGGTCGTCACGCGGGAACCGCATGGCGCCCAGGGCAACGGTCAGGAAGGAGGAAGCTGTGGTAGGCCGTCCGACATGCCGGGATCGGGACACCAAGACAGCTCGCTCGGGAAAGGCCCGGCAGAGGATGAAGACAGTCCAGTGCACCAGGGCTTCGCCTTGACGTTCTCGGATGAGCCGAGCGACCGATCTGAGAGCCCGCTCTGTGACAGCGACCGGGACACTACGTACAGCCCCGACCAGAGCGGTATGGCGGGAAAGATACGGGCAATGGCCGCAGAGGTCAATCGTCTAAGAGAGGAGGGCGACAGGGACAGAGCCAAGTCCAACGCCCGGTACGAAGAGATGGAATCGGTGAATGCTGCCCTGGTAGCCGCCCTAGAGAGAGGACAACAGCGTAATGACGCTATGGTCAAGGCGCAAGCGGCAACCACGCCAGTCCAACCTCAGTAGTACGAGGCAGGGCAGTCATCGGGTGGTCGGCCCGGTGATCCCGTGCGAGCAAAGTCACCGGGCGGTGCAGGTCCGCCGAAGAGCACGCCAACCTCCCGCCAGCTCCACACTTCGTCTGTGGATGAAGTTGAGACCCCGACTGCACGGGCATTGCAGATGTTAGCCGACACTGTGTCAGACTTGAAGGCCCAAATGGAGGCCAACGAGAGAAGAGCCGCGCGGCCGATGGAGGGCGCCCGGTTTAATGATCGTATGGGCCCTTTCTCGCACCGAGTCATAGAGTCGGGAAGGTCTGGCAACCAGAAGTCCCTCAAGCTCACCTATTCAGGGTCCGGCTGCCCGTACCAGCATCTGGACAGTTTCCGGTCCCAGACCTGCGCCAAGGGTTACTCTGATGCAGTATGCTGCAGCATCTTCCAGGAAACTCTGTTTGGAGAGGCGCTCAGCTAGTTTTACGAGCTTCCGGCGAACTCGATCGAGGCATTCGAGCAGTTAGCTGACCGGTTCACAGGCCGCTTCATCCTCCGGGTCGAGGGAGCCCGGACGTCGACCATCCTCTTCAACTGTATGCAGGCACCCAGAGAGGAACTGAGGACCTTTGTCAACCGATGGCAGACGGCCACTGCCGGGGTCCGGAACCTAGACAAGGGCATCGCCGAGATGGCGTTCAAGCAAGGGCTCCGGCCAGGGAAGTTTTCCTACGCCGTCCGGGTAGAACTCCCGCAGGGGTATGATGAGTTGATGGCAATGGCCATCCGGCATGCTCAGGCCGATCACGAGACGTATGGGCACCACCTGCTGAAGAGGAAGCAGGATGAGCAGTAAGAAGACCATCCCCGGGAGGAGAACCCCCCGCCCAGCCAGGAGGACAAGCCCAGTCAGCGGACCGAGAACCGTGCTGCCCGGCCGAGCCGGCCCAATAGAAACTGGCCACAAAGGCAGCAGAGGCCTTATCCTGACAAGCCCCAGAGCGAGCACAAGCCGGCGCCGTACCGCCAAGAACGTCCCCTGGCGATCATGCCAGCACCACCGGCCGGTCAAGAAGTCTTCACCTCTCTCACCACTTCCTATGAGGATATTTTACTTGAGAACGGGAGCGTCATCCCCCCACCGCCCAAGAGAAGGTACCCGAAGGGGAAACTTACAACGGCGCAGACGGGCAAGCACTACTCCTATCATGATGAGGCTACTCATCGGACGAGCCAATGCTGTGCTCTCAAGACAGCGGTGCAGAGCTTGATTAATGACGGCCAGCTCCAGCGGTACGTGGGGGAAAGAAGAGCAGACCCCGACCGGGAGCATAACCAGGCCTGGTGAACCCGCCAAATCTCCGAGCGGTTAGTTTGGCATATCACCGGTTCTACCGTTGTAAAAATATCACAAATATATGCAAACTACTTTTTGAGAAAATTTCACCGGCTCTGCCAGTTCAAGTATATTCATAATCAAGCAAGTATACAAGCAGTAACCGTTCCGGAAAGATTACAAGGAGAAGCAAGGAAAATCCTAAGGAGCCACGACGCCACCCTCAGCGGGCAATCCGCCAGCCTCTCCTGCGGTAGCCTCGTCGTCGACCTCTGTTCCGGCGCCGGCTCTGGCCGGGGGAGACTTGGTACCGTTGGTAAAAGAATCCAAGTCCGAGCGAATCACTTCTTCCGGCTGCCCCTCCACCGGCTGCTGATGGATGTCCGACTGCTCATGGATATCTCCTTCAGCGGCAATCGGCATCTGGGAGGTGTCCAGCCAACCCTTCTGCGCCCATTCCTCGTACGCATCTGAGATGCCCGATTCCCTGGCCTTCTCCAGGAACTGATCGCTCTCATGGTATTTGAGAACAACCTGCTCATAGAGTTCCAGATCATCTTCCCCGGTCGTAGCAGCAGTGGCGGCACACAGAGCGGCAGCTCCCACTTGGAGCTCGTCCACCTTGGCTTCCAACTCGGCCCTCTCAGCTTCGGCCCTCTCCTTCTCCTTCTCCAGGCTCCGGTTCTGCTCCTCCAGCTTCTTGGCCCTCTCTTCTGATGGAGAGGTTATCCAAGCACAAAGTACCTGCAAAACAACTACATACACATAATACCCTTCTTGTGTCGATTGTAGTTAGGACAAGTAGGGATCGTTCTATCCGGGGAAATCAAGGGCTTTCAATTACACAAAGTGTTGCACATAGAAAGGGGGGTGTCAAATTTTTATCTAATTGCCTACTGATTTTTACGAATTTAAATCCTAAATTATTATATACAATTGATCAACATCTTCCACACAATCACAAAACACAAAACTCATTACACATGCAACGAAATCAAAACAAGTAATAGGGGCAGCAAGCTAAAATCGGATTCAAGATCAATTAAGTTCCAATTTAATTAGAGCCAATGCGGTATATCTAATTATTCAAAACATCACAAGTATTTAGAATCCACAATGCGTGTAATCCTAAACATGGTACTAATCGGTTTAACAACACTATGCGTAGAAATTAAACACAAATAGCACATAAGCACAATATGTCGAATTGGAACATGTTAGCAAGTATGGCGTCACTCATCTCACATCGACATGTAAATTTCCAGAATTACTCAAGCTCTTAGCTAAATACACATCAAAACATAACATGCGTATGATCCAACATGTATTAAATCGGCAAGTGAATTCAATACCTAGATAACACTCATGGCCTTTGAATGCATCTAGACATCTCCTTCGGTTGCACACGAATTAAGGAAATAAACCTAATTAAATCAAGAAAACATATAAAAACCTACTGCCCATCATACCATATTTAATCAAATCACATGCATAATTCGGTAATTAAACATAAGAAACCCAAACAATTATAACAAAGATTCGAAAATCCCATGAATAATTAACAATACCAAAATCAGATCCAAAAATCCATACATAATTCATAGACAAATTAATGTATAAATATAAAGAAATCAAAGCCATCGAAATATTACAATCCAAGTGACAACCTTGATGAAGAAATCGGCAATAGGATTGGTGTTGATGATTGGAACGATTTTGTGTAAGGTGGTGGATGGTGGTTCGGCCTTGTTCTTGGTAAGAATTTTTAGAGAGAAATTGGTAGAGGTTCGGCAAGTTTTTGTGGGGAAGAGAAGATGATTATTCTGAAATTATGTTGTGGTATTTATAGAGGCAAGGGAGGCAGCTAGGGTTTACAAAACCTAGTTTTTCTCAAACTTATCTTGCTGGCAGATTTGACCTTCGAGTGAAGATTATGGAATATCATTTTCTAGAAAATAGATATTAAGGTGATTCCAGTTGGGTTGGAAACTAGACTCCCGTAGCTTTCTATCCATATAAGGCTCGAACTCTGATTCATTGTGAGATGTCCGGGAGAGTCCGTGGAAGTTAGATGATGTGCACAGGAATTCTGCCGAATTTGATCAGGATTTGTTGCGATTTTCTTCCTCTATTTTCTGCCGAAAATTCCCAAGATAATGGCTGAATAATTGAGCAATATCTCTTTAGGTTTTCCATGAATTAATTCAGCCAAAAATCTTGCACAAAGGATGAAATTCAGTCCACATTCGTAAGTCAAATCCATGTAGAACTCGGTTTAGGTTTTCTTCTTTCGGCAGACTTGACCTTCGTGCATTCAAACCGGCATACCTTTTTGCTCAGGAAAGAGTTTGCTGCGATTCCAAGTCCCAGAAAAACTAGACTCGTAGAGCTTTCCAACGGCATATGGCCCGTTCTCTGGTTCCAAGCGATGTGTCCCACAGAAATTCCGGAAATCAGGATACAGTCCCAGGAAAATCCTGGTAGTCCCTGGATTGGTTTGCTCAAACTGCCAAGTTCCAGCCTTCATTTGGGTGACTTCCCGAACTCCGATTGATCTGAAATTTTGACACAATACACTTTAGCTTGCCAATTAAATGCACACCAAATTTCATCAAATTTGGAAAAGGATAAATCAGTTTAACACGAGCCTCAAAATCACGAAAAAGACATATTTTACTTTATTTCCAGATTTCTATACTTAGTCTTTTTTTCTGACAATTAAACACATTTTCTCCAAAACTCTACCAAAGGGACACTAAACTAAAATATGACTCTATCTTACAATAATAAGAGTTAAGCATTGGATAAATGGGGGTAAAAACATATTAAGAACGTCGCATTTTATGCTCCTATCAACTACCCCACACTTAACTTTTGCTAGTCCCTTAGCAAACTAAATTAAACTAGACTCTAAACAAACTATTGCCCCTAACAATTTGTCTCAGGCTCGTATGTACACATAGCTTTCAAGTTAATGCATGAGAATGCTAAGCACGAAAATTCCAAGTTTCATGAACATGTGACATCAATATGAACATATAAGAGCAAAAGGTAAGCATGTAAACATGTTAAAGCTAATCCAATCCTCCTCACTAGGCATACTCTCTTCTTTTCTCTCGAAGCATGGTTATTCACACATAAGTATATGTAAGTGAAAGATAACGAATTACAAAGAGTGACTTGCATATATCAAAGAAATGAAAGCATTTTGTGAATTTTTATGGAAAAACCTCATATGATAACTATATGCACCAATGAACCAAAATCATATGCTTACTCTTGAGATAATCTCCACAAATCAAGTTTAACCATCTTAAGAATCATGAAAAAAAGATAAATAAAAGGGTTGTAATGGGGCTAGGCTAAGAGGTATTCGATATTTGGATAAGGAGGCTCAAAACGTCACCGTGGCCTTTGGCAAAGCTTAATCTCCTTATGTCTTCTCGCCAAGGGTCAAATTTCATCTTGTTGGACCCTTACTTTATTCTTTTCTTCCCATAATATTACAACAAAATTCAAGACCATAGCCCTGCATAATTTTCTTTTTCTTTTCTATGCCGTGCCTATGCCTTGTCTTTTCTTTTCTTGCTCACGGTTTTTTTTTTTTTTTTTTTTTTTTTTTTAGCAGAATTTTTCTTTCTTTTCTTTACTAAGGCACAGCATGCACATACATTTTTCATAATTACTAATGGCTAAGTCTACCCCATACTTGTTCTTCTTCATCACTTCACGCAAAAACGCTTTCAAAAATCAAGCTTTGCCGACACACAATCGTCAAGACATCACTATACTAAGCTCATGAAAAGTGTTTAAGGGTGATGAAAGAAAATGCTAAATGTTGGCTCAAAAGGGGTTTACTAAGGTGTCCCACGACGGGCTCCAATAGGGCTCATGCTTTATTTGGCAATGGTGGTAAACCTAAGATATCTTTATTCAATCATATTCAAAATCAAGGTATCTTATGATATAAACGTTTCGAAAATCAACAAGAGTAAGTTCTAGCATTCTAGAGTTCATTAAAAAGCTATGGCACAAAGTCATTGAATATGCAAAGAATAATGAGGTTTACATATTAGCATGCTCGAAATTTTCAATTTATCACTCATGAAGAAAGCAATTTGGCTCTAAAGCTCACATAGGTTATTATGGAAACAAACTAGCTAAAACATGCATGCTTCGTTAATCAACAAGTCCTACATGCTCCTACCAATGCACATAATCCATGAAACTCACAATTTTAATTGTATGCACAACCATCATCTATGTATGCAAAGAGGAGAAAAACATCATTGACATATTAGGGGCATCCTAAGACTCAAAATAAACAATTTAAACACTCTATTTTTGCATTATATTTTTCTGGATTTTTCTTTTCTAAACTAAGCACATGAAAACATAAACGGAATACGTTATCCCACCCCACACTTAGAAAATTACATTGTCCTCAATGTAAGCATAGAATTATAGCAAGGAATTTCCTAAGCATGCAATTGTCTAACACATTCCAACATATCATCACAAACTAAAGAAAAGGAGAAGGGTTAAGAAATTTCAAACTCTCGGAGATGGCTCCTTCACTTTTCTTTGATCGAATTGGGTTGCCTCCCAAGTAGCGCTTTGTGTTTATAGTCCATATCCTAGACGTCTCACCGTGTGTAGTATTGTGTGTGTTCATCTTCACTTGCTCAACATTTTGAGGGCAGCAGCCCTCCTCTTGGCATAATTTTTCTCGGCAGCAACTCATGTTCGGCTGCCGGCAATTGCAGGTCCGGCAGCTCCTTGGTCTCGGCAGTGGGTTGCATGGCACGCATTTAATTGGGCAGTGGCTGACGAGAGCCTAAGCTCGCATGCAATAATAAACCCTGCAATCGTTAGTAGTATAGATATAAGTAGGGATCGTTCTAAGCCGGGGATTAAGGGTACCTGAGATATGAAATTGTTAAACCAAAATATACATATATATACACATAAACGTCACATATGGGGGATGGTATGAATCGGCAGCAAGCTGCCCTAGAACTAGGTAACACGAAAATAAAATGCTGAAAAATAAATTCTAGGTCTAATATTTACAAGTTTGGTTGACATTCTTCCACAAAGCACTAACACACAAGCAATCAAAACACATAACAAACAAGCAAATAGGACTCACGGCAAGGTATTAAAGCGTTCTAGACTCAACTTAACTCCAACCCAATTAGCTCCTAATCGGCACTACTAATTGATTAAGACTCCTCATGTATTTTAAGTGACTAATCGCCTAACCTTAAAATTGTACTAGTCATCTTTGAATATTCTAATCGACGTAAACAAACATGACAAGTAATTAAGCACAAAGTATTTTTCTTTAGTTGGAAACAAGTCAATAGAGTAAGGTTGTCAATCATCTCTTCGACAAGCATGTTCATTTAAATTACTCTAACCCTCGTGAAAAACAACACAAATTAAGTAACTCGTTGATTACTTAATCTATATTAAATTTCGGCTAATGAGATTAATAATCTAAGTACTGCAGTTACATAGGCTACCAATCTTTAAGCACACGAATTTAAAGAACAAGTCAAGAAAACCCTAAAATCAATTTAACACATATTTTTGCCGAAAATCCTAATTACTAATTGATCATATATTTTCCTTACTCTTTAGCATGCAATCCATATTCTTACATCCAAAACATCACTTAAAGATAAAGAAAATAAATTGACATGCAAATCATAAAACCAAATTTCAATCCAATTCATACATAGACATAAAAATTGAAACCAAGAATTCATGCTAACTTCATAGACAAAGTTTAACATAACTACACAAAAGTTTACAAAGCCAAGAGTAGGGAGTGGATCACACATTAGAAACCTTGGAGACTTCGTCTTGTATGGATCCGGTGGTTGATGGTGTCGGATGGGACTGCTGCTCGGCAGTGATGGTGTCGGCAGCAAGGTACCAAGGTTTCGGCAGAAACTTTGGGTGTGGTGGAGGTGGTTTTGGCTAGGGTTTTTGTGGAGGATTCTTGGGGAAATTTAGGTAGAGCTTTGGCTAGATTTTTGCTTTGGAATGTGACAAGTTTTTCTGTGTAAAAATTGGCTATATATAGGGAAAAACTAGGGTATTGCCGGCAGCCCATATTGCATAAGGATTTCAGAAAACCCAGTGGGATAAGGTTTGAAACCTTCCTTTCATAGTTCAATTAGGTTTTCTTTTTCTGAATTTTTCTTCAAGGCTTGGGCTTCACATCTTCATGGACTTATTCAATAATCATTGGACTTCATTGCATAAGTTTTGATCCACCGAAAATGCTCCAATTGCCGGCAGCACATCATTGCACACAATCTGCCTCTTTCAGCAGCTTCTCCTAGTTTGACTAGGAGAACTTCTTTCCTCGTTTTCTTCTTCAATGCCTTAGCTCAGTGTCTTCCTCTTCCCTTCTTTAAGCTTGAACCATCTTCATAAATACATTTGTGCACCATTTGGTCCATCAAAAACAGAAAGCACAAAAAGGGGGCAGTAGGTTCCTGGAATCGGCAGATTTAATGTTGATGTAGTAACTCCGGCATATCTCCATCCTCGGAGCTCCGATTGATGCGATTCCAAGTCTCAGATAAACTAGACACACATGGCTACCTCCATGTAAAACAGTTCGATCAAAATCCTTGTGAGTTGATGGGAATGATTTTTCGAAGTTGGGACAAAGTCCCAGGAAAATCCTGGAAGTCCCTGGATTGGAATGCTCGGACTGCCGTTTTGCAGCCAACTTTTGGGTGACTTCCCGAACTCCGATTGATCTGAAATTTTAACACAACATTCCTCAGCATATGAATATTAAGCACGCCTAATTTCATAGAATTCGGACAAGGATAGATCACAGTTTCACTCATCTTAAAATCACGAAAAAGACATATTTTGCACTATTTTCCAGATTTCTCATACTTAGTCAATTTTCGGACAATTAAGCGCATTTCACCAAAACTCTACCAAAATTGACACTAACTATATTATGACTCTATCTTAGACAAATAAGGGTTAAACAAAGCATAAACGAGGGCATAAACATATAATATCGTCGCACATTGTGCTCCTATCAACTACCCCACACTGATCCTTTGCTAGTCCCTTAGCAAACTAAATTAAACTAGACTCTAAACAACTATTGCCCCTAACAATTTGTCTCAGGCTCGTATGTACACATAGCTTTCAAGTTAATGCATGAGAATGCTAAGCACGAAAATTTCAAGTTTCATGAACATGTAACATCAATATGAACATATAAGAACAAAAGGTAAGCATGTAAACATGTTAAAACTAATTCGAATCACCTCACTAGGCATACTCTCTTCTTTTCTCTCGAAGCATGGTAATTCACTCAATAGTATATGCAAGCGAAAGATAATGAATTACAAAGAGTGACTTGCATATATCGAAGAAACGAAAGCACTTTGTGAATTTTGATGGAAAAACCTCATATGATAACTATGTGCACCAATGAACCAAAACCATATGCTTACTCTGGAGATAATCTCCACAATCAATTTTTAACCATCTTAAGAATCATGAAAAAGATCAATAAAAGGGTTGTAATGGGGCTAGGCTAAGAGGTATTCGATATTTGGATAAAGAGGCTCAAAAACGTCACCATGGCCTTTGGCAAAGTTCAAATCTCCTTATGTCTTCTCGCCGAAAGGGTCAAATTTCATCTTGTTGGACCCATACTTCATTCTTTTCCTCCCATAACATTACAACAACATTCAAGACAATAGCCATGCACAAAATTTTTTCATTTTTCAAGCCTATGCCGTACCCTATTTCTCATATTTTCTTTCTTTCTCTCGGCATTTTTCTTTCTTTTGGTCTGAGCATTCTTCTTTTCTCTTTTCTTTTTCTAAGGCACGGCATACATACATTTTTCATATAATTTTATGGCTAAGTCTACCCCACACTTGTTCTTCTTCATCATACACGCGAAAACGCTTTCAAAAATCAAGCTTTGCCAACACATAAGGTAAAGACATCACTATACTAAGCTCATGGAAAGTGTTTAAGGGTGATGAAAGAAAAGGCTAATTGTAGGCTCAAAGGGGTTTACTAAGGTGTCCCACGACGGGCACAAATAGGCACATGCTTTATTTGGTAACGGTGGTAAACCTAAATGATCTTTATTCAATCACATTCAAAATCAAGGTATTTTATGATATAAACGTTTCGAAAATCAACAAGAGTAAGTTCTAGCATACTAGAGTTCATTAAAAAGCTATGGCACATAGTCATCGAATATGCAAAGAATTATGAGGTTTCATGCTTCCTACGAATCTATCGAATTTTATCTTTTTATCGCTCAAGAAGAAAGCAATATGGCACAAAAGCTCACATAGGTTGTAATCGAAATAATCAACAAGTCCTACATGCTCCTACCAATGCACATAATCCATGAAACTCACAATTTTAATTGAATGCACAACTATCATCTATGTATGCAAAGAGGAGAAAAAACATCATTGACATATTAGGGGCATCCTAAGACTCGAAACAAACAAATTTAAACACTCTATTTTTGTGGAACAATTTTCTGAATTTGTTTCTTTTTTAAACTAAGCACACCAAAACATAAACGGAATACGTTATCCCACCCCACACTTAGAAAATTACATTGTCCTCAATGTAAGCACAAATCTATATCAATGAATTTCCTAAGCATGCAATAGTCTAACATATACCAACATATCATCACAAATCAAAGAAAAAGAGAAGGGTTAAGAAATTTCAAACTCTCGGTGATGGCTCCTTCACTTTTCTTTGATCGAATTGGGTTGCCTCCCAAGTAGCGCTTTGTGTTTATAGTCCATAGCCTAGACTTTTCACCGTTTGTTGCATGTGTTCATCTCGCTCCGAAGTAGCACAATTCGGCATGAAGAAGGGCAACAAGAAGATCTTGGCATGTTGTATCCGATTGTGTCGCAATCTGCGTGTCCGATGTGTGCATCGTGTCCGATACTATTGCAGGCGTATCCGGCGTATCCTGGGATGCAGTGTGGCAGTGCCGTGCCTCATGCATCATATCTTCAATCCTGCCGGCAATGGCAGGTCCGGCAGGAGGCTCAGCTGCAGCAGGAATGAAAGGCAGCCGCATCGGTTGGTTTTCTGGCGTGTGGTGCGGCAGCAATGGAGGCTCGGTGGCTGCGGTTTGGCAGTGTGATACTGGACCGGTAGTGGCACAAAGTGGCTCAACAAGGGCAGTAGCTACGGCAGCCCCTAGGCTTGGAGGATCGTGGACTAATATTTCATCGTTTAGAGGCTCAAATGGCTCGTAGTACGGCTTGAGTCTATGTCCATTTACCTTGAACGTGTTTCCCGTAGCTACATTCCGAATCTCGATGGCTCCATGAGGGAATACTTGAAGAACAATGAATGGTCCAAGCTAACGAGATTGCAACTTACCCGGAAAAATTTTGAGTCGTGAATGATACAAGAGAACTTTTTGGCCAACTTCAAACTTCTTCCGCCGAAGCATCCTGTCATGAGCAACCTTAGTCTTTTGCTTGTAAATCCATGCGGCTTCATAAGCTTCATTCCGTATTTCTTCAAGTTCATTGAGTTGAAGCTTCCTATGAAGGCCGGCCCATCAATGCTCATGTTGAAAGTCTTAACCGCCCACCATGCTTTATGCTCAAGTTCAACCGGTAAGTGACATGCTTTGCCATATGTTAACCGAAAAGGTGACATACCTATCGGTGTCTTGTATGCAGTCCTATATGCCCACAAAGCATCATTGAGACGATCACTCCAATCCTTCCTTGAAGGTCCAACGGTTTTCTCAAGTATTTGCTTGATCTCTCGATTACTTACCTCGGCCATACCACTTGTTTGGGGATGATAAGGTGTAGATACCTTCTGAGTGACTCCATACTTCTTCAATAAGGCTTCAATGGTGCGGTTACAAAAATGGGATCCTCCATCGCTAATCAAGACTCTTGGAACTCCAAAACGTGAAAAGATGTTGGTCTTGAGAAACTCGGCTACCACCTTGGCATCGTTGGTGCATGTAGCCTTGGCCTCGATCCACTTTGACACATAATCAACCGCAAGCAATATGTAGAGAAAGCCCTTACTCGAAGGAAACGGTCCCATGAAGTCAATCCCGCAAAGATCATGAATCTCAATGGCGTTGATAGAAGTGAGCGGCATTTGATCTCGTGGTCCAATATTCCCCATTCTTTGGCATCGATCACATGACTTACAAAACATGTAAGCATCTTTAAAAATTGTGGGCCAAAAGAAACCACACTCGAGTACCTTTAAAGCGGTCTTCTTTGCTCCAAAATGCCCTCCACACGCCTCGCTATGACAAAATGTTAGGATCGGTTTATGCTCGTGCTCGGCAACACATCTTCTAAGAATTTGATCACTACATTGCTTCCATAAGTACGGATCATCCCAAAGATAATGACGCGACTCCTTCTTGAGTTTCTCACGTTGATGGCGCGGTAAAGTACAAGGGAATGTCCGCGTGGCAAGAAAGTTAGCAATGTCGGCATACCAAGGCTCATGCACTTCAAGTCGAAAAAGTTGCTCATCCGGAAAGGTCTCTAATAGGGGCAGCCGATCCTCTTCCTTCACAAGTCTACTCAAATGATCGGCTACAACATTCTCAAATCCTTTCTTGTCTTTAATCTCAATATCAAACTCTTGAAGCAAAAGAATCCATCGAATAAGCCTTGGCTTAGCATCCTTCTTTGTCATAAGATATCTCAGAGCGGCATGATCACTATAAACAATAACTTTGGAATTCAAAAGATATGATCGAAATTTTTCCAAAGCAAAAATTACCGCTAAGAGTTCCTTCTCCGTTGTTGTGTAGTTGAGTTGAGCATCGTTGAGAGTCCTTGAAGTATAGTAAATGGCGCATGGCTTCTTCTCAATTCGTTGTCCAAGTACCGCTCCAAGTGCATAATCACTAGCATCACACATCAACTCAAATGGCTCATCCCAATTAGGGGACACAAGAATCGGTGCCGTACACAAAAGTTGCTTCAATCGGCAAAAGCTTGCCTCACATGCCTTCGACCACTCAAACGTCACCTCCTTTTGTAACAAGTTGCTCAATGGCTTGGCAATTGAAGAAAAGTCTTTGATAAATCTTCGATAAAACCCCGCATGGCCAAGAAAACTTCTCACATCCTTCACACACCTAGGGCTCGGCAATGCTTGTATTAGCTCCACCTTGGCTTTGTCAACTTCTAAGCCTCTTGCCGAAATAATGTGCCCTAGAACAATGCCTTGCGTGACCATGAAGTGACACTTCTCCCAATTGAGCACAAGATTTGTCTCTACACACCTCTCAAGTATCTTCTCTAAGTTCCCCAAACATGCATCGAAGGTGCCTCCATACACACTAAAATCATCCATAAACACTTCGATAATGTCTTCAATAAAATCCGAGAAGATAGCATACATACATCTTTGAAAAGTGCCGGGTGCGTTGCATAGTCCGAATGGCATCCGCCGATAAGCAAACGTGCCAAATGGACAAGTAAAAGTGGTCTTCTCTTGATCATCCGGGTGTATCATGATTTGATTGTAGCCACTATATCCATCAAGAAAGCAATAGTAAGAATGGCCGGCTAACCTCTCTAGCATTTGATCCATAAACGGCAAAGACATGTGCTCCTTCCTTGTTGTAGCGTTGAGTTTCCTATAGTCGATGCACATCCGATGACCGGTTACAAGTCTTTGTGGCACAAGCTCATTCTTCTCATTCTTGACAACCGTTACACCACTCTTCTTCGGCACTACTTGCACGGGAGATATCCACTTACTATCCGAAATTGGGTAGATCACCCCACAGTCAAGCAACTTGATAATCTCTTCTTTCACAACTTTCATCATGGGAGGGTGAAGTCGACGTTGAGCTTCTTTTGTCGGCTTAGCTCCTTCTTCTAATAAGATGCGATGAACACAAGTAGTAGGGCTTATTCCCTTGATATCCGCCAAGGTCCAACCTATGGCGGTCTTGTACTTCTTAAGCACTCTTACCAAATCAACCTCTTGCTTCTTACAAAGCATTGAAGACACAATACCTGGTAGTGTATCTTCTTCTCCAAGATAAACATACTTTAAGTGACTAGGGAGTTCTTTTAGTTCTAACTTTGGGGCCTCTTCCACACTTGGTCGAAATTTTGTTGTAGCACTTGGAATTGACAAGAACGAGTTCTTCGTGTAAATCGAAGTGGCGTCGAGCTCGGCAACCACACTTTGGATGTTCGGCAATATAGTGTAAGGCTCGGCAATGCTTGGCTCGGCCATGCTTGGCTCGGCTTCAGTCTTAACTCGCTCTCCCCTCTTGTCAAATCCGACCCCTTTCTCAATCGCTAATTGCTATGCGTCGAGCGAGGTCGACATAACTTGCTCGACCTCCTCCAAAACATCAAGGGCACAACCCTCCTTCAAATCAACATTAGGGAATTTCATGGCATCAAACACATTGAACTTTATTACCTCACCATCAAACTCCATAGTTAGGTTGCCCTCGGCCACATCTATCTTTGTGCGCGCCGTCCTCATAAATGGTCGCCCTAGTAGCAATTGAGTGTTATTGACCGGCGAATCTTCCATCTCAACCACATAGAAATCGGTAGGGAATATCAATTGATTGACTTGCACCAACACATCCTCCACATAACCCTCCGGATACTTACTTGAGCGATCCGCAAGTTGAATAATGACATTGTCTTTCTTGAGAGGCCCTATACTCAACGTTTGATACACATTGAGTGGCATGACATTGATCGATGCTCCCAAATCCAACATCACATCCTCAAAACGAGTGTTGCCTATGACACAAGGCACATTGAAGCTACCCGGATCCTTCATCTTTGGTGGCAACTTCCTTTAAATAACGGCCGACACCGTCTCGCTCATAGTCACCACACGAGTCTCCCTCGTATGCCTTCTAGCCGTGCAAAGCTCCTTCAAAAACTTAGCATACTTTGGTACTTGCTTAATGCACTCCAACAAAGGGATGTTGACTTGCACTTTCCGGAAAATCTCCAACACCTCGTCATCGGACTTATCCTTCTTCGATTTAGCAAAGCGAGAAGGGAATGGAATGCTTGATGTCGGCACCCCTCCCTTGCTTGCTTGGTTCGGCACTAACTCATTCTTTGATGTTGCGGGATCGTACTCAAGCTCATTGCGCAGCCCCCTATCTTTCACATCGTTGTTGCCGGCCTCTCTTCCTTGCTCGGCAGCACCCCTGCCGGTTGCACTATCACTCTCGGCTGCAGCATGGTTGCCGGCTGCAGCCCCTTCGGTCCCATCAACATGGCTGCCGGCAATGTCAGGTCCGGCAGTCATCTCGTCATCCTCAATAACATTGAAAGTTACTCGCTTCTTCTTTGGACTTGTTGGAGGAAACAACTCTCTTCCACTTCGAGTTTGAATCACTTTGGCTTGCTCGTTCCTCGGATTGGGAATCGTATTGCTTGGCAACTTCCCTTGCTCATTAAATCTTCCCATGAAATCTACAACTTGGCCCATTTGAGTCTTGAGCTCACCAATGTCCTTTTGATGATTTTGTTGCCCCGCGAGTAATGCTTGAGTAGCACTTGACAAAAGATTGGAGCAAAGCATCGTAGTTGGGATTGCTCGGTGCGGCTTGGCCTTGGCTCGGCCCTCCTTGAGTTTGGTTCGGCAGGGCTGCAAAATGTCCTTGGTTCGGCTGATATGGTTGCCGAGGCACAAATGGTGCCCTCGGTGCAAATGGTGCTCCTCCCTCTCTCGGTTGCATAGGTGCCCTAAGCACATTGTCATTATTCGCCCATCGAAAGTTAGGATGATCATTGAACCTCGGATTGAAGTTCCCAAAATGTTGGCCTCCTTGAAAACCAATTGCATTGCACTCCTCTACTTCCTCATTAACTCCAAATTGAGGACATTGTTCGGTCTCATGGCCCTCGGTGCAAATTCCACAAACAATTCCGAATCAAGAAACTCTCTCTCCATGACACGCAATCCCTCATAGAAATATTGTAGCAAGAGCCCATCACTAATGCCATGCGATGGACACAAAGAAACTAGGGACTTGAACCTCTTGTAGTAGTCAAAGAAAGTCTCATCTCCGGCTTGCTTCACACTAGTAATTTGCTTCCTCAAATCAGTGATGCGTGAAGCAGGAAAGTACTTGAGCAAGAACTCATCCATCATAGAACTCCACGAAACAATGCGACCACTAGGCACTTCAAACAACCACTCCTTCGCTTGATCTTCTAAAGAAAACGGAAATGCCTTCATTTTGAAGTGTTGCAAATCGGTCCCCCTTGGACACATAGACTCCGTGGTGAAGTTAAACCACTGTAGATGCTTATTAGGTTCTTCACTCGGCATCCCATAAAATGATTTCAGCTTATGGAGGAACCCACTCCTCAATTCAATCTCTCCCGTCTTGTCAGCTTCCAAGGGAGGATAAGTGATATTCGAAGGAGCAACTCCAGCTCCAGCAACATGACCATTCTGTGATCGGATTGAAGCCATTATCTCTTCTTCTTCCTCTGATTCGGCAAAGGCTACAAATTCTGGATTCTCAAGATCACACGACGACGAAACAAAAGATGGGGAGCTCGACAAGGAATCAGAAACGGACGGCAATGATGGTGATGAAACTGATGAACTGGTTGGTGACGATGGCGGTAATGGCACAAAACGAGCAATAGCGAGTTCTTGATCTAAACGTTGCAAACGGCCTTGAAGATCTCTTGTCCAAATATTAGATTCGGACATGCATTATTTCTGAAATTTGCAACATTTAAACAAGTTAGAACATCGTAAAGAAATAGAAAGCAAGAATATACATTATTACAAGCCACGGCATTGGCAATTACACAACATATTTCAAACAATAGCATACAAAATCACATTCGGCAAAGGCACAAAGGCATTCGGCAAAGCACAAATATAGTTCGGCAACAAGAGAGCAAAAATCAAAACGTCCATGATCATGTAATCGCTAAGTCTAATTTCTTTTAAATTTGTTCTAACTCTCGAAGTACGTGGAGCAGAGGAGATAACGGTGCAATGGACTGATACAGCCCCCGGTAGTATCATGCTTAACCCGATATACCTCAAGAGTTTGAACCACACAACATGTTTTATCTTTGAAGAAAATAGGCCACATATGTCAAGTTATGTTCTAGCGTCTAAAGTGAGGTGATGCTTCGGCACAAGCTGTCGACTAGGTCGTGCGGATTTTACGTTTCAAAGGTCATTAAAATCACGGAGGGCGAACCCCCTACTGGAACCAGGCAGGACTCGTTGTTGGACACCACGGAGGGCGAACCCCCTATCGACTCACTCACCGAGAATGAACATCAGTCTGTGGGCCTTGAGATCCAGTTAAACAAACCTGAGAACCATATCTATGATAATAATTTCTCCATACTTTGTAAAACAAAAACGGATCCCTAGCAGTCTACAAGTGTTGATTAAAACCGCCCTCAACCTCATAGAAGTAATACCATTGCCGAAAAGACGCTTATATGCGTGTGGGGGAAGTATCCCGCGTTTCTCAATCTACATAGAAACGGTTTCCGACAAAGCACCATTCACATGAAGGGTTTTGGTTATGATCAACAAAAGTGGCTTCACCTACATGTTACACTTTAGAAACTACAATAAACTCAAATATACACAACACTATCAACTTCCTAGAAATTAAACTAAGTGATTACCAACATACATCAATATACATCATGCAACTTCCGAAATTTAGACTCTACATGCCGAAGCATATTTCTACTTTACAAAATCCCAACATAAAATTAAAATTACAACTTTACAAATTCACAACAAAAATTTCTAGCAACATTGTATACACAACAATAACATAAAACAAGCTTTTATAATCCCCGACAACGGCGCCAAAAATTGACGAGAGCCTAAGCTCGCATGCAATAATAAACCCTGCAATCGTTAGTAGTATAGATATAAGTAGGGATCGTTCTAAGCCGGGGATTAAGGGTACCTGAGATATGAAATTGTTAAACCAAAATATACATATATATACACATAAACGTCACATATGGGGGATGGTATGAATCGGCAGCAAGCTGCCCTAGAACTAGGTAACACGAAAATAAAATGCTGAAAAATAAATTCTA
This sequence comes from Potentilla sterilis, assembly GCA_963682095.1. Taxonomy (NCBI): domain Eukaryota; kingdom Viridiplantae; phylum Streptophyta; class Magnoliopsida; order Rosales; family Rosaceae; genus Potentilla; species Potentilla sterilis. Next base: position 7,545,525 of record OY821764.1, read on the forward strand.
GGTCTAATATTTACAAGTTTGGTTGACATTCTTCCACAAAGCACTAACACACAAGCAATCAAAACACATAACAAACAAGCAAATAGGACTCACGGCAAGGTATTAAAGCGTTCTAGACTCAACTTAACTCCAACCCAATTAGCTCCTAATCGGCACTACTAATTGATTAAGACTCCTCATGTATTTTAAGTGACTAATCGCCTAACCTTAAAATTGTACTAGTCATCTTTGAATATTCTAATCGACGTAAACAAACATGACAAGTAATTAAGCACAAAGTATTTTTCTTTAGTTGGAAACAAGTCAATAGAGTAAGGTTGTCAATCATCTCTTCGACAAGCATGTTCATTTAAATTACTCTAACCCTCGTGAAAAACAACACAAATTAAGTAACTCGTTGATTACTTAATCTATATTAAATTTCGGCTAATGAGATTAATAATCTAAGTACTGCAGTTACATAGGCTACCAATCTTTAAGCACACGAATTTAAAGAACAAGTCAAGAAAACCCTAAAATCAATTTAACACATATTTTTGCCGAAAATCCTAATTACTAATTGATCATATATTTTCCTTACTCTTTAGCATGCAATCCATATTCTTACATCCAAAACATCACTTAAAGATAAAGAAAATAAATTGACATGCAAATCATAAAACCAAATTTCAATCCAATTCATACATAGACATAAAAATTGAAACCAAGAATTCATGCTAACTTCATAGACAAAGTTTAACATAACTACACAAAAGTTTACAAAGCCAAGAGTAGGGAGTGGATCACACATTAGAAACCTTGGAGACTTCGTCTTGTATGGATCCGGTGGTTGATGGTGTCGGATGGGACTGCTGCTCGGCAGTGATGGTGTCGGCAGCAAGGTACCAAGGTTTCGGCAGAAACTTTGGGTGTGGTGGAGGTGGTTTTGGCTAGGGTTTTTGTGGAGGATTCTTGGGGAAATTTAGGTAGAGCTTTGGCTAGATTTTTGCTTTGGAATGTGACAAGTTTTTCTGTGTAAAAATTGGCTATATATAGGGAAAAACTAGGGTATTGCCGGCAGCCCATATTGCATAAGGATTTCAGAAAACCCAGTGGGATAAGGTTTGAAACCTTCCTTTCATAGTTCAATTAGGTTTTCTTTTTCTGAATTTTTCTTCAAGGCTTGGGCTTCACATCTTCATGGACTTCTTCAATAATCATTGGACTTCATTGCATAAGTTTTGATCCACCGAAAATGCTCCAATTGCCGGCAGCACATCATTGCACACAATCTGCCTCTTTCAGCAGCTTCTCCTAGTTTGACTAGGAGAACTTCTTTCCTCGTTTTCTTCTTCAATGCCTTAGCTCAGTGTCTTCCTCTTCCCTTCTTTAAGCTTGAACCATCTTCATAAATACATTTGTGCACCATTTGGTCCATCAAAAACAGAAAGCACAAAAAGGGGGCAGTAGGTTCCTGGAATCGGCAGATTTGATGTTGATGTAGTAACTCTGGCATATCTCCATACTCGGAGCTCCGATTGATGCGATTCTAAGTCTCAGATAAACTAGACACACATGGATACCTCCATATAAAACAGTTCGATCAAAATCCTTGTGAGTTGACGGGAATGATTTTTGGAAGTTGGGACAAAGTCCCAGGAAAATCCTGGAAGTCCCTGGATTGGAATGCTCGGACTGCCGTTTTGCAGCCAACGTTTGAGTGACTTCCCGAACTCCGATTGATCTGAAATTTTAACACAACATTCCTCAGCATATGAATATTAAGCACGCCAAATTTCATAGAATTCGGATAAGGATAGATCACAGTTTCACTCATCTCAAAATCACGAAAAAGACATATTTTGCACTATTTTCCAGATTTCTCATACTTAGTCATTTTTCGGACAATTAAGCGCATTTCACCAAAACTCTACCAAAATTGACACTAACTATATTATGACTCTATCTTAGACAAATAAGGGTTAAACAAAGCATAAACGAGGGCATAAACATATAATATCGTCGCACATTGTGCTCCTATCAGTGGCATCGGCAGGGTATGGCGCAGGCTGCAAGCCTCTCATCGGGATGGCTCTCGGCAGGGGCAGGGTCTTCGGTAGACGTGTCTTCTTCTCTTCAGGCTTGATTTTGGGTGTGTTCCACTATCCTAATTCAAAAGTGTTGTAAATCAATGTTGTAGTGGACACATAGAGCTTTCCAACGGTATAAAATACGCCTCAATCAGACCAGCAGAAGTACTCTTTGTTTGACTTTTTATCGGACCTATTGTTCTGCCCAGTTTTCTGCTCCGCCAGATTGACCTTCCTTCACTCAAATTAAAACGGGGAATGGCTCGATGCTCCAAATCCACTTCTGTAAAATCCTACAGAAAGTAGACTCAGAGACCTTTCCAACGGTGTATGGCTCACTTTCCCAGATTTTGTGAGCTGAAAACGGCAGCCATCCAAAGTCGACGGACTGCACTGTCCGATTTCTGTTTGGGCAGAACTTCCGTATTTCCTGCACTTTTCTTTCAAGTTCGACCTGCACACACACAAAACACATCAAAACGAACAAAAACAATAAACTAAAATGCAAGGATATACAGATTCATACAAGTGACGGTTTCAACAAATTTTTCAAGGTTAGAAGAAGAAAATACAAGAGTTAGAACGTCATGTTAGAGAGTTAGAATATATAAATATACGTTAGAGTTAGAGACACAGATTGTTAACAAACTTTACATCACAAATTGATACAAAGTTACAAAGTAACACTTCATGAATCAAAACTTTATAATTTCGCCGGCAACGGCGCCAAAAATTGATGGAGAGGTTATCCAAGCACAAAGTACCTGCAAAACAACTACATACACATAATACCCTTCTTGTGTCGATTGTAGTTAGGACAAGTAGGGATCGTTCTATCCGGGAAAATCAAGGGCTTTCAATTACACAAAGTGTTGCACATAGAAAGGGGGGTGTCGAATTTTTATCTAATTGCCTGCTGATTTTTACGAATTTAAATCCTAAATTATTATATACAATTGATCAACATCTTCCACACAATCACAAAACACAAAACTCATTACACATGCAACGAAATCAAAACAAGTAATCAAAGCAAGCTAAAATCGGATTCAAGATCAATTAAGTTCCAATTTAATTAGAGCCAATGCGGTATATCTAATTATTCAAAACATCACAAGTATTTAGAATCCACAATGCGTGTAATCCTAAACATGGTACTAATCGGTTTAACAACACTATGCGTAGAAATTAAACACAAATAGCACATAAGCACAATATGTCGAATTGGAACATGTTAGCAAGTATGGCGTCACTCATCTCACATCGACATGTAAATTTCCAGAATTACTCAAGCCCTTAGATAAATACACATCAAAACATAACATGCGTATGATCCAACATGTATTAAATCGGCAAGTGAATTCAATACCTAGATAACACTCATGGCCTTTGAATGCATCTACACATCTCCTTCGGTTGCACACGAATTAAGGAAATAAACCTAATTAAATCAAGAAAACATACAAAAACCTACTGCCCATCATACCATATTTAATCAAATTACATGCATAATTCGGTAATTAAACATAAGAAACCCAAACAATTATAACAAAGATTCAAAAATCCCATGAATAATTAACAATACCAAAATCAGATCCAAAAATCCATACATAATTCATAGACAAATTAATGTATAAATACAAAGAAATCAAAGCCATCGAAATATTACAATCCAAGTGACAACCTTGATGATGAAATCGGCAATAGGATTGGTGTTGATGATTGGAACGATTATGTGTAAGGTGGTGGATGGTGGTTCGGCCTTGTTCTTGGTAAGAATTTTTGGAGAGAAATTGGCAGAGGTTCAGTAAGTTTTTGTGGGGAAGAGAAGATGATTATTCTGAAATTATGTTGTGGTATTTGTAGAGGCAAGGGAGGCAGCTAGGGTTTACAAAACCTAGTTTTTCTCAAACTTATCCTGCTGGCAGATTTGACTTTCGAGTGAAGATTATGGAATATATTTCTCTAGAAAATAGATATTAAGGTGATTCCAGTTGGGTTGGAAACTAGACTCCCGTAGCTTTCTATCCATATAAGGCTCAAACTCTGATTCATTGTGTGCTGTCCGGGAGAGTCCGTGGAAGTTGGATGATGTGCACAGGAATTCTGTCGAATTTGATCAGGATTTGTTGCGATTTTCTTCCTCTATTTTCTGCCGAAAATTCCCAAGATAATGGCTGAATAATTGAGCAATATCTCTTTAAGTTTCCATGAATTAATTCAGCCAAAAATATTGCACAAAGGATGGAATTCAGTCCACATTCGTAAGCCAAATCCATGTAGAACTCGGTTTAGGTTTTTTTCTTTCGGCAGACTTGACCTTCGTGCATTCAAACCGGCATAACTTTTTGCTCAGCAAAGATTTTGCTTCAATTCCAAGTCCCAGAGAAAGTAGACTCATAGAGCTTTCCAACAGCGTATGGCCCGTTCTCTGGTTCCAAGGGATGTGTCCCACAGAAATTCTGGAAATCAGGACACAGTCCCAGGAAAATCCTGGTACACTACTACAAAAAACTCAATACACAACGGTGCTGCACCGTTGTGTAAGTTCAGAAAAACCGTCGTATATCTCGAGCTTGTGTGATGAAATGTCCAACAACCAACTTATAATTTCTGTTGTACAACTTATATGCCATGCCATGGCTGGCTTGGCATTCGCTGCACTGACATGTCTAGTTCATACAACAGAATATACATACTTTTATGTTGTGTAAGTTTTAAACATACAACAGAATATTGCAATTTTATTCTGTTGTCTCATTCGCGCAACAGATTTCATCTCCCACTTATTTAGTTGTCTGATTCAGACAACTGGTTTCGTTTCATATTTATTGAGTTGTATGATTCTACAAATCAAACAACAGATTTGAGGATTTTGTGACACAGGTTTGATGTGGCTTTTAGTCATATTGTACAACACATGATATTCACAAAAACATAAACTGTTGTATATCAAAACCTGAAGCTTTACCATAAAAATAGTATCAGCTAGCCATCACCATTAAAACATTGCATAAAACTTCCATATCATTTAAGTAGCCTGTGTACACAATTGTTTCAAACATGGCATACAGATTCCAAAAACAAATTTCTAACTTCACCTAAAAGTCTACGTAGACAAAGGACTTGTTGCCCATTTGCTTTTCCTCGAATGAAAGAGCCTTTGCAGCAACTCTACTACCTCAACCAACTATGAAAGAACCACCTCAACCACAATTTAAGTAACAGAGCATTACCTCCCATCTTTCTCTCTATATGCAAAACAATTCACCACCCCAAACACAATGTACAAATTTGTTGCTCAAGGATTGTTGAGAAAATACTGAAACATAGTTGCAGATGCAAGTCTTCACTGCTGCAAGCACAACATGGCAAAGAGATCAGATTTTGCGCAAAAGCTGCTGGATGATCTTCGGGTTCGGAAGGAACGAATGGCTGCACCAGCAGGGAGCTCAAATCGTTCAAATGCAAGGGCTATAGGTAAGTATATATTGATCACTAAAAGAACAAACACAATACTTAAGAAAAGAATCTAGTTATTTGCCCTTTTATAATGAAAGTTTTATTGAAAGACTGCATGTGAAAACACTGCAAAAGTACCTCCACTTACACAATGAAATTTCTTGTTCTATAAACTATGACATATTTGTTGTTATTTGCTCATTTAATTGATGGTAACTAGATAGGTTAAGTAGTCGGGGTCTCTATTGAGACTATAAACCCAGGTTGATGTAATCTATTTCATTAATAAAAAAACACACACACACACATTCTAAATTCTAATAGTACCAACTATCAAGTGAGTAGCAGAAGTTGTTTCTCTTTGCAACTGCAAAATTAATGAGGATAATAAGTTCTTTAGTAAATTACCTGATTACAAAATGGAAAATGCCATATATCTAAACCATAAGCATCTGAATCTTCTCATCAAAGCAGCAACAAAGAAATAGAGCTGGTACTAAACTAACATAAACCACTAACTATACATAGAAACACTTAGCACATATGATATTGGTGAGAGAGTAAAAAGTAGCAGCAAGTCTTGTCCACAATTCATACTTCATGTCCTAAAAACCAAATGTTAAAACTACAAGACTGTTACTGAAAGTTGACAAAGATGAAAAACAAAATGTCCTGTTTTTGAATTGGATGCTGTATTATCAAAATGCAATACTTATGGTTATTTGTCAAAACTTCCCAAGAGCAAGAATACTCCCAGATGATAACTTCTACGGTTTCAAACATTCTTATTTCTCAGTTGTATGCATTCTGGCACTGACTTTATCAGCAGGATAATCCACATGCTACAGTATAACTCAATATATGATTACCATACTCTTAACATCTTGTTCAGGGTACAAACAGGTTCATAAAGACAAGTGACCACAATTTGCAACGTTAGGCCCTGTGGTGACGTAATGCATGTGACACAAAATTGTGAACTTTCGCATTACAGGCATGAGGAAACTACACAGCAACATGCTGCAAGTTCTCAATGACAAGTTACCGAAGCTTAATGTCAAAAAACCAGAAAGTCCAATGAAATCAAATAAAGAAAGATATTTGATCAAGTTGTTGAGTTCGGCATATCTAAATTTGTTCACTTCTCCAATATGCATCTATGCGTGGTGGGGTCAACTAAAAGAAAGATAAACACGATAGCAAGGTGTATAGCAGCTCAACTCCCTCAATCACCATCCTCTAAAATTAATATCAAGAAGTGAGAAAGCAACTGACTTGAACATATGCACAACTCACACATTATAATCGTGCTAGAGCTGAGAGAGTGAACTTTTACCTTCTCAATATTGTCCATCATAACGCCTTTGACCTCTGTGATTTGAGCCTTTAGTTTGGAAATTTTACTCATTTCTTCCGGATGCTCCATGCAGTATTGCATGTGATCCTTGAGCTTTGGCCTGCAAAAGCAAATACATTGGATTTGTTAATAGGGCAATGATATACCACATCATAGACATATGAATTAAAACTGCAAAAAGCATAAACACACCCGAATTCTCTGTCCAGATTGTATGCAATGTTAAATCGGTCCTCAAACAAGTCATCATCTTCATCTTCATCGGCAAGCGGATGTGGACCTTCATCTTTAATACTCGCACCATAACGCTGCATAAAATCAGCTTTAACTCGCTCAAGGAACACAAACGGCACACTCCTGCCAACCGATTCATCTGCGACAACGAGGAAAACTGCAGACCCAGCAAAAAGTTAATATAAATGTCATTTGATTATTGCAGCTCCTGGAAAACCGTAAAGAGCATACTTACCGAACCCACTGTGAAGAAGGAAGTTAAAAGTGTAGCCATCACAGGAGTAGGTGTACTTGGTGCTACTGGAAGGGAGCTTCTGTAGGCATTGAACAGCAATGGTGCTGAAGTTACCAGAGAAACAAGTGTGCTCTGCTAAAACAACACTTCCTTTGGCAACGAAGCTATATATCAAACCTTTATGATTCATCTCTCTAAATTATGACAAAACAAACACCTACGAGTTTGAAATTAATATCAAATGAGGATCAGATGTTCAATCAAGCACATCAACAGTAATAATTTCAGATTTTTCTCTCATAATTTATCAAAGCACAAACTGATGAAGACTAAATCTTGATTTGGAAATATCAAAGGGGAACTTACTTGTCGGATCAAAAGGCAAGCCGAGTATCAGTGAGCAACTCTTTGAAACAGAGCAGTCAAGGTCGACGACGGGTTCTCCGATCTGATCAAAGATATTGCCTTTTCTTTCACCCCAACTCCGCTGAGAGACTTACAAGATTTGTTGGTTAGAGAGAGAGAGAGAGAGAGAGAGAGAGAGACAGAGAGAAAGAGGGAGAGACAGAGAGACAGAGACAGAGAGAAAGAGGGAGACAGACAGATCGAGAGAAAGAGAGAGGGAGAGACAGAGAGAAAGAGAGAGACAGTGAGAAATCTCCATGAGGCCACCTAAAGCTCACCAATATGCTGCTGTAGCAACCCCTCAAGCATAAGCCTCTTCACGAAATCTCCACGAGTTCACCTCAAATAAAAAATATGCAAGAGCTCAGTGCCAACCAAGTTCAGAAATTTTCAACTCTAAAAGTCAGGAATCAGAGAAAGAAAAAGGAAGAAAGGAGAAATCCTTACCGAATACATGTATGCAGGATTCCTAATTGTAGACTCAAATCCTTTTGGGCAGCAGCTTGTGATTCCAATTCCAAGTCAATCTCTATCAAACCCTTCGAAGGAACAAAACTACTATCAACACCAAGCATACATATCGACCACACATAAAAGCACACAATCCTTTCAACACTACATTCCTCATGTCAGAGTTCTCAAAATCAAAATCACCAAAAACAGAACACAATTTACCAACCAAGCTCCACAAAACAAAATAAACATCCAACAAAATCTCAAAAAAACATATCCTATAGCCTAAAACCGATCTCAAATTCAAAAAAGCTACACACTTCAAAAAAAAAAACTAACAGATAAACCATAAGCAACAAAATCAAATTTTGAACACCACCCAAGCTCCAAAACTCACCAATCTCAAATACCCAGACACCAAACACTCAAGCCAGAGCTCAAAATCGACACCAACCCACCAATCCAAGAAACACGAATTGAAGAATTCACCAAATACGAAAACCCAACTCGAAATAAACAGAATCGAACCCAAAAACCCTGATTCCAAAATCAATGAAACATAACGAAAGGAGAAGCTAACCTAAAACCTTGTGGCTCTGGATTAAACTCACTCCAACCCCAAAAAAGAGGCAAACTTTAGAAGAAAGAAGAAGAGAAAAGAGAAGGGTCGGTCTTTGTGGCTCAGACGCGATTGAACAAGGGAAGCCAAAATACACTCTTACACATCTCCTGACCACAACTATTGGCCGCCGCTCTCCTCCTCCAACTTGTGCACATAAGCTTTGAAGACGAGGGTGTTCTTGGCTACGATGAGCTTCGTCGACTCCGGTAGGGCTTTACGGAGGTCCTGGAATTGCTTTACGGTGAGACCCTTGTAGGAGATTCCGGCCAGTAAGTAACAGCTTTCGAGGTTTGATTTGATTGTGGAGACGGTTTCTTCTTTTTTGGTGCGGGAGATGGCTGATCGGATTGTGAGACGAGTGGGTCGGGTGGTGGGTCGGGTCGGGAGGGAGAGGAAGGGGTTGGCGGGTCGGGTTAGGGGAGTTGAGGTGAAGAGAGTGGCTTCCATTGTTTGGGAGGAGGGACGGAGTGAGTGAGTGAGGGAGGAGAGTGTTTGTTGCCTTATCTTATTGCTGTTTTGTTTGTGAGGAGTAGAGAAGAAAGCCCCAAATTAAGGATTGGCTCAGATGCATCGTTGGAGGATTACCGCCCAGCAAGCTTGCTCCTGTAAAAGCGAAACTGAGCTTCTGAAACGATCAACCAAACAAAGAAAGCCCCAAATTAAAAACCCTAACATTGTGAGAGGCTGGGAGACAGAAAGAAAAGAGAGACAGAGAGAAATAGAGAAAGAGGGTGAGAAAGAGAGAGAGAGAGAGAAAGAGGGAGAGACAGAGAAAGAGAGACAGAGACAGAGAGAAAGAGGGAGACAGACAGATCGAGAGAAAGAGAGAGGAGTTTTTGTGAAGAGAGGGGGTTTTTGTGAGAGTAATAGAGCTACTGGTTTTTGTGAAGAGAGGGAAATTTGCCGCTCCCCTAAAATTTGGCAAGTTTGGCATGACCTTATTAGGTTTACATTCACACAACTAAACACTTTTAAACAGTTGTACCAACTTACTTTGCTTTATACTAGGTATTCCATAAGAGTGTTCTTGTAGAAGCAGCAAAACAATTGCACAACAGAACCAAAATACACTGTTGTGAGAATTGTAGCACATGTATGTTTTTCAAAACCAAAAAACCATGGAGGCAACTTTCCCGCTTTCAGAAAGGCTACCTCTGCCATTGGAGCCAAAATGAAAATGGGGCAATGACAAGCAAACCAACTCATACAACAAAACTACGAAATTCTGTTGTACAAGTATTTGTCACTTTGCACTTGGTGACACCTAATGCAGGATGTGACATTATCACACAACACAAAAAAGTAACTTTGTTGTCTGTCCATCTAGACCTTGCCCAAATTTGAGTTTCAATGTCGGAGGGAATTCTGCCGCCCAGATTTTCATTAATCATACAACAGAAAATGTGTCTCAGAGTTGTGTGACAAAATCTGGAATTTTTTTTTTCAGAATATGAAAAATGTGTACCATCATACAACACAAATTATTCACTTTAGGTCGTCTGAAACAATTAAGTGATTCACACAACATGTAACTTTCAAAGTGTTGTCTGATTTGTGTTGTGTATTGAGTTTTTTGTAGTAGTGGTAGTCCCTGGATTGGTTTGCTCAAACTGCTAAGTTGCAGCCTTCATTTGGGTGACTTTCCGAACTCCGATTGATCTGAAATTTTGACGCAATACACTTTAGCTTGCCAATTAAATGCACACCAAATTTCATCAAATTTGGAAAAGGATAAATCTGTTTAGCACGAGCCTCAAAATCACGAAAAAGACATATTTTACTTTATTTCCAGATTTCTATACTTAGTCTTTTTTCTGACAATTAAGCACATTTTCTCCAAAACTCTACTAAAGGGACACTAAACTAAAATATGACTCTATCTTACAATAATAAGGGTTAAGCATTGGATAAATGGCGGTAAAAACATATTAAGAACGTCGCATTTTATGCTCCTATCATCTTCCGATCTGGCCTTCTCCCGATCCGTGCGGGACTTCTCCACCTCCAGGCGCTGTCGGGCCTCCGATAAACCAGCTATCTGCCTCTTCAGCTCCGACAGTTCCTCGCTCGCGTCCAGTTGGTACAGACTGTACAGCAACTGCACAACAACAGAAACAGTTAATCGGGCAGTAAGAGAAACAACCTACAAACAGTGTAGTGGCACCAGTTAGTGCTTACCCGGAGGACGGATTCCTTGCATTTTGGGCGGTTCCCGCCCGCCAGGGCTCCAGCAACCCCGGGTCTGTCCAGACCAAGGCCGGCCAAATCCGCTGCCACTTGCCGGACGAATGCACTGTCCGGGCTACCCCTCGGTGCCTCCGCAGGCGCGGGACTACTCTGCCCGGCAGCGGCAGCCTTCTCCCCAGCGGAGCTTGATTGTGCACCACTGCTTACTTTGAGCCGCTTGGCCGGGCTCTCTTCGGACGACCCGCCCGTCAGCATGACCAGCGCGGAGGGCCGAACCTCCATGCCCCTCCGCTTCTCTCCCCGGCCGTCCGGAGAAGAAGTACATTGTGCGCCTGCCCGGGTGACCCGGGTCACGAGCGCGGCTGCCCCCGGATGGTTAGGGATCCGGCTCACTCCACTGGGAATCCTCACTGGCCCCCCGGTAGACTTGCCCTTACCAGGCACCGCCTTCGGCGCAGCGGGATGGCTCTTCACGCGCCTTAGGATGTAGGCGCCGTCATTAACATCCATGGCCCTCGGCTCGGGATGAATCGTGAGCCGACCGGACTCCTCGTCCACCGAGGTCCGCGAGACGGTCTCGCCTTTTTCCTTCAGCTTATTCAGGAGGTCTTCACCGTCCATAGAGAGAGTGGTTTCGGGCTTGATGACCGCCCGGGAAGATGCACCTGCAGGACAAGTAAAACAGTTAGTATTTTAAAAACAGAGCTAGCAAAAGTGTCACCGCAAGGACTTGCCACGCACCAGGATCCCGCCCGAGACAACAGTATTCCAGCACTTCTCGCCGGATGAAGTTGTAGGAACTCCGTTCCAGATCGTCCCAACATCCGAGTACGGTCGAGATCCTCTCCTTCTCCAACTCGGATAGCTCGAACGACTGGTCGCCAATAGCCTGGAAGGCTCCAGGGACCCGGTACATCTTCCTACTCAACTGCCACTTCCCGCCCGCCATCACCACCTTCTTTCTCCAGCTGTTATCTACCCAGGAAGGCATATGGGTGATGATCGGTTGATGGTTCCGGGCGTTGAAGGACAGGCAACCCCGGGACCCTTGCTTCCTCGAGTAGGACAACCTATACAAGGTCCGGAATTCGTTTACCGTTGGCATACTCATTCCGGACAGCTCATATAGGCAGCCGAGGCTCAGTAGTCGCCTCCACTGGAGCCCAGGAAGCTGCGCGGGCGACACTTGCAGCGCACGTAGCATATACTGCACGAAGTCTGGCAGCGGGAGCGAGAATCCATGACGGAACTGATCCTGATGCACGGCAACCCAACCTGCCTCCGGGTTGCAAGCTGACTCTCCAGGATTCAGTGGTCGCAGCAAAACCTCATCCGGGATACTCCACGTTTCCCGGAACGCTGCAATCTCTCCAAGGGTCATGCTACCCTCCGGTTCATCACACACCACGGCACCCTTCCCTCTACCGATGGTGTAGCTTACGGGCGGAGCACCAGCAAGGTGCACCCCGTGCGGTATTTCCTCAGACCCTGAGGACCCGGAAGTCGAAGCCCCGCTCCGGGAGCGGTCAGCGGCTTCGGACACCGGGGATTCCGAACCGAGCCAGTCCTCTAGTCTCTCCTCATCATCCATGATAGGACCCCTGGCAGCCGATTCAGAAGCCCGGTCAGAATTTGAAGAAGACATCTTAACCTAGGGGAAGAAAACAAAACCCTAGCGCTCGTCAGCAACAGGCTACAACAGCGCCTTCTACGGCCTCTCCCCAAGTTTGCCGCAGAGCAATTCAGTCAGCGACAGAGATCCCACCCCCCCCGCCGCAAAACAACAAAAGCAACAAGAACAACCACCGGGGCAAAGAAATCAACAAACTTCTCGATTAATATGCTCAACCGAGGACAGTCCGCCCTGCGAAAGCAGCGAGCAATGGTAGGAAGAGAGCAGGGAGCGCTCGAGAAAACGGATCTCGTGGGGCAAGGGGCTCAGAGCTTTCGCCGGATTTCTCTCTTTCTCTTAGTTTCTCTAAAGCAAGAAGCAACAGCATGAAGAAGGCAGAGCAGGCCCTTTTTATAGAGAGGTTCGGTGCCCTAGGCGCTTGTAATCCCGCCAAACACGCAATCAGAGCAACTCAAACGCCTGCAAATCCAGGCCCTCCATCTCAAGACCGCTCCCTACTGGCACGTGTCCCAGCATTGGTAAACTGCCCATGCCATCATAACTGATGGGACTGATAGACTTCCTCCTTAAATGCATGTCAGCCACTTGTCTCGCACGCTGGCGACAGGGTAGTTAGGAGCGGGAACCGAGGCGTCAGGCCCCCCCTCCACTTCCCTAGGCTTGAAGACCTTTTATCGGTTATGGTTTCCCAAACCGCTTCGAGAGCATCGTTCCGGGTATGAGCCATCCGCCCGGCACCATGGCAGTTCGCGGTTATGATCATTCAACCGGCTGCATGGCATCTTCACTGCATCTCGCTGGGGGACTCGTCTCGATATGGTAGGACGCCCGGTCGAGGTCCACCCAGCTGCATCTCACCGGTTATGATCTTTCAACCGGCTTGAAAACCTCTTATCGGTTATGGTTTCCCAAACCGCTTCGAGAGCATCGTTCCGGGTATGAGCCATCCGCCTGGCACCATGGCAGTTCGCGGTTATGATCATTCAACCGGCTGCATGGCATCTTCACTGCATCTCGCTGGGGGACTCATCTCGATATGGCAGGACGCCCGGTCGAGGTCTACCCAGCTGCATCTCACCGGTTATGATCTTCCAACCGGCTTGAAGACCTCTTATCGGTTATGGTTTCCCAAACCGCTTCGAGAGCATCGTTCCGGGTATGAGCCATCCGCCCGGCACCATGGCAGTTCGCGGTTATGATCATTCAACCGGCCGCATGGCTTCTTCGCTGCATGTCTTGAAGACCTCTCACCGGTTATGATCATTCAACCGGCTGCACGCCATTTCACTGGGGGACTCGTCTCGATATGGCAGAACGCCCGGTCGAGGTCCACCCAGCTGCATCTCTCTTGGGGGACTCGTCTCGATATGGCAGGACGCCCGGTCGAGATCCACCCACCGGTTACGTAACATCTAATCGGCTCGAGAGCATTTTCCGGGAACGCGATCCACCCGGCCCCATGGCATTTCACCGGAAGTCGAAGCCCCACTCCGGGAGCGGTCAGCGGCTTCGGACACCGGGAATTCTGAACCGAGCCAATCCTCCAGTCTCTCCTCATCATCCACGATAGGACCCCTGGCACCCGATTCGGAAACCCGGTCAGAATTTGAAGAAGACATCTTAACCTAGGGGAAGAAAACAAAACCCTAGCGCTCGTCAGCAACAGGCTACAACAGCGCCTCCCCCCCCCCCCCCCCCCCCCCCCCCCCGCCGCAAAACAATAAAAGCAAAAACAATTACCGATTAATATGCTCAACCGAGGACAGTCCGCCCTGCGAAAGCAGCGAGCAATGGTAGGAAGAGAGCAGGGAGCGCTCGAGAAAACGGATCTAGTGGGGCAAGGGGCTCAGAGCTTTCGCCGGATTTCTCTCTTTCTCTTAGTTTCTCTAAAGCAAGAAGCAACAGCATGAAGAAGGCAGAGCAGGCCCTTTTTATAGAGAGGTTCGGTGCCCTAGGCGCTTGTAATCCCGCCAAACACGCAGTCAGAGCAACTCAAATGCCTGCGAATCCAGGCCCTCCATCTCAAGACCGCTCCCTACTGGCACGTGTCCCAGCATTGGTAAACTGCCCATGCCATCATAACTGATGGGACTGATAGACTTCCTCCTTAAATGCATGTCAGCCACTTGTCTCGCACGCTGGCGACAGGGTAGTTAGGAGCGGGAACCGAGGCGTCAGGCCCCCCCTCCACTTCCCTAGGCTTGAAGACCTCTTATCGGTTATGGTTTCCCAAACCGCTTCGAGAGCATCGTTCCGGGTATGAGCCATCCGCCCGGCACCATGGCAGTTCGCGGTTATGATCATTCAACCGGCTGCATGGCATCTTCACTGCATCTCGCTGGGGGACTCGTCTCGATATGGCAGGACGCCCGGTCGAGGTCCACCCAGCTGCATCTCACCGGTTATGATCTTTCAACCGGCTTGAAAACCTCTTATCGGTTATGGTTTCCCAAACCGCTTCGAGAGCATCGTTCCGGGTATGAGCCATCCGCCCGGCACCATGGCAGTTCGCGGTTATGATCATTCAACCGGTTGCATGGCATCTTCACTGCATCTCGCTGGGGGACTCGTCTCGATATGGCAGGACGCCCGGTCGAGGTCCACCCAACTGCATCTCACCGGTTATGATCTTTCAACCGGCTTGAAAACCTCTTATCGGTTATGGTTTCCCAAACCGCTTTGAGAGCATCGTTCCGGGTATGAGCCATCCGCCCGGCACCATGGCAGTTCGCGGTTATGATCATTCAACCGGCTGCATGGCATCTTCACTGCATCTCGCTGGGGGACTCGTCTCGATATGGCAGGACGCCCGGTCGAGGTCCACCCAGCTGCATCTCACCGGTTATGATCTTCCAACCGGCTTGAAGACCTCTTATCGGTTATGGTTTCCCAAACTGCTTCAAGAGCATCGTTCCGGGTATGAGCCATCAGCCCGACACCATGGCAGTTCGCGCTTATGATCATTCAACCGGCTGCATGGCTTCTTCGCTGCATGTCTTGAAGAGCTCTCACTAGTTATGATCATTCAACCGGCTGCACGCCATTTCATTGGGGGACTCTTCTCGATATGGCAGAACACCCGGTCGAGGTCCACCCAGCTGCATCTCTATTGGGGGACTCGTCTCGATATGGCAGGACGCCCGGTCGAGATCCACCCACCGGTTACGTAACATCCAACCGACTCGAGAGCATTTTCCGGGAACGCGATCCACCCGGCCCCATGGCATTTCACTGGGGGACTCATTTCGATATGGCAGGACGCCCGGTCGAGTCTCGCCCGGCGCCATGGCATGACCCCGGTCATGAGAACATTCGACCGGCATGGGCTTTATACACCCGGGTGAGTTTACATCTAACCCATGTACTCTTTTCCAGCAGGATAAAAACCCTGCATCGCATTGAACCGCGATCAACGTGGGGCTGCACGGCGAGCCTTGTCACCTCAACGCCACCCCCCTTACCTCAACGCTTAATCAACACAAGCTGAGAAGAACTAGCAAGTGTTGATCGGTGCTTCAAACAGACCGCAACACCGAGGCCACCCCCCGCAGCCTAGCAACATGGACTCGTCTCGATATGGCAGAACGCCCGATCGAGGTCCCATGCTCTTGGACTCGTCTCGATATGGCAGAACGCCCGGTCGAGGTCTCATGCACTCCGCTCCGTACCGATATGGCAGAACGCCCGGTAGTGGCCAAGTGAACTCCGCTCCGTACCGATATGGCAGAACGCCCGGTAGTGGCCCAGTGAACTCCGCTCTGTACCGATATGGCAGAACGCCCGGTAGTGGCCTAGTGAACTCCGCTCCGTACCGATATGGCAGAACGCCCGGTAGTGGCCCAGTGAACTCCGCTCCATACCGATATGGCAGAGTGCCCGGTCGAGATTTCATGCACACATCTATTGCATGGCGGATTTCAACGCTCCATTATCATTCCATGCACACATCTATTGCATGGCGGATTTCGACGCTCCATTATCATCCCATGCACACATCTTTTGCATGGCATCATCATCTCATACACTCTGGGTTTCACCCCACTCCATGCTCATAGCACCACAACACTTGAGCACAGTACTACTTATATTACAAACGTACTTATAAACTGTTGCTTGCCATCGGTAAACAGGTACTCACCCCGGTCACCCCCCATCTTCAACACAGACTTGGGGAACTGGGCACCGTTGGGTTGGTAACCCTGCGGGTCTGCGGGACAAGAGCAAGACAGACTTAAGTCCCCATTCAAGATTGCACTTGACCGGGAACTTGGGGGACTTGTTGACAGTAGCCGCAGAGGGGCTACATCAGGCCCACAGACCCGCAGCAAGCGCACCAGCACCCGGCCCGAGGCCCAGGACCGAACCACCAGCACCCGGCTTCGGGGTCCAGCAGTCTATCCGGCCGCCAGGGACCCTGGGACCGGGGGCGCCTGCCTGCCAAAGAGGTCACCAGAACTACCCTTCGAAGGGAACCAGTCCCACATCGAAGGGTGAGGCCAGCCCTCACCCCCAGCCACCTATATAAGGGCCCCAACTACCCTCATTAATAGGTAACTGATCTCTCTCACTGCTTACATACGTGCTCAAGTTATATCTATTCCAACTATACTAACTTAGGCATCGGAGAGGAGAATGCCGGCCCACCCGGTATTCCCCTTAGTAAGCAGGTTTGCAGGAGATCACACGAGGATTCATCTGTATCTGCCAGACCCCAGGGTTTGTGCAGAAACAAGTGTCGAGCTATCTTTTTGATCCTTGTCTTGCCTGCATTTGAAACTGTACTAGGAAAAGTCTTAGTAACTAAGTAATTCACAATATCAGCATACCAAGGTTCATGTGTCTCAATACGAAAGAGCTACTCATCTGGGAAGGACTCTCTCAATGAGAGCGTGTCCTCTTGCACAATTCTACTCAAGTGATCCGCCACGACGTTTTCACTTCCCTTTTTGTCCTTGATTTCGATGTCAAACTCTTGTAATAAGAGGATCCATCGAATCAAGGGTGCTTTGGCATCTTTCTTCTTCATCAAGTACCTAAGAGCTGCATGATCTGAATAAACTGTCACTTTAGAATTCAAAAGATAAGATCGAAATTTTTCTAAAGCAAATATGACAGCCAAAAGCTCTTTTTCTGTGGTGGAATAATTCATTTGAGCATCGTTCAACTATCTAGAGGCATAGTATATTGCATTCGGCCTCTTCTCATTTCTTTGTCCAAGAACTGCTCCAGCGGCATAGTCCGATGCGTCGCACATAAGCTCAAATGGCAAGTCCCAATTAGGTGGCGCCATTATAGGTGCCGAAATTAGCAATTCTTTAAGCTTGCCGAATGCTTTTTCACATTCCTTGCTCCACACGAATGGTACGTCATTCTGCAAAAGAGAACACAAGGGTTTTGCCACCAAAGAAAAGTCTTTACTGAACCTTCTATAGAAACCTGCATGGCCAAGAAAAGAATGAACCTCCCTCACAGTTTTGGGGGAGGGTAAATGTTGCATAACATCAATCTTGGCCTTATCAACCTCTATTCCCTTAGCAGATATTATATGTCCCAAAACTATCCCTTGATTAACCATGAAATGACATTTTTCTCAATTTAGTACAAGGTTAGTTTCTACACATCTTTCCAAGATTAATTCTAAATTTTCTAAACATGCATCAAAGTCTTGTCCATAAACAGAAAAATCATCCATAAAGACTTCAATGATATTTTCAATGTAATCTGAGAAAATGGAATACATACAACGTTAAAATGTACCTGGTGCGTTGCATAAACCAAAAGGCATGCGTCGATAGGCAAACATACCAAAGGGACATGTAAACGTTGTCTTCTCTTGGTCATCCGGGTGAATGCAAATCTGATTGTACCCGCTATACCCATCCAAAAAGCAATAGAACTCGTGTCCAGCTAATCTTTCCAACATTTGGTCCATGAAGGGCAAAGGCATGTGATCCTTGCGTGTAGTAGCATTAAGCTTTCTGTAGTCGATGCACATCCTATGACCGGTCACCAATTTTTGTGGCACGAGTTCATCTTTGTCATTCTTCACAACGGTCACTCCACTCTTCTTGGGTACAACTTGGACGGGTGAGATCCATTGGCTATCCGAGATAGAATAGATTACGCCACAATCAAGCAATTTTATTACTTCGTCCTTCACAATCTTCATCATTGGAGGATGCAATCGTTTCTGCCCCTCCCTTGTAGGCCTGGCTCATTCTTCAAGCAAGATCCTATGCACGCATTTAGTAGGGCTTATACCCTTGATATCCGCCAAAGTCCATCCAATGGCGGTCTTATTCCTCTTAAGCACATCAGTCAATTGAGTTTCTTGCTGCTCATTCAGCTTTGATGACACAATAACTGGTAGAGTGTCATCGTTTCCCAAGTATATGTACTTCAAATGATCAGGTAGAGCCTTAAGCTCTAATGTTGGGGCCTGTTCCACAGATGGTAGAAATTTAATAGTGGAAATTGGAATTGACATGAGTTTGTTAGAACCTGCATAAGGGGCTGCCACAATTTCGGCAACCACTTGTGCAATACACGGCTCAAGTTCGAGCCGTGCCTCCTCTGAAATCCGATCTCCTCTTTTGTCAATTCCGGCCCCTCACTACCAGAAAAAAGGCTTTTCCTGACGAAATAAAAAAAAACGGCCGACGAAATAAAATTTTCGTCGGCTATTCCTAAGAATGGCTGACGAATTTTTTTTTCGTCGCTAAAAAAAAAAATTCGTCGGCTATTCCCCTAGAATGGCTGACGATTTTTTTTTTTCGTTGGTAAAAAAAAAAATCGTCGGCTATATTCATATTTTGGCCGACGATTTGAATTTTCGTCGGCCTTTCTCTGAAACTTTAGCCGACGAAAATTTTTGGAAGTATGGCCGACGAGTACTAGGTTTGATTTCGTCCGCTATGATTAAAAAAAAAAAAAAAAAAAAGAACAGCTTCCATTATCTATCACTATCGACAAACCATTGCTTCGTCCTTCAAATGCAAATGTGTCGTGAAATAAGATATGACCGAAATAATGAAATACGTCTACGGTTGAAAAATGACAAGATTCCGATAAAATCTGTGTGCTGAATGTTGCGGTTAACTGTTTTTTACTTCCGTTTTCCTATGGGTAGCCTGACGGTCGGTAAATATTTTGAGGAAAATTTTTATACGATTAGTTGCGTCTCATCGATTTGAAACTATTATCTGTTGAAGGTCAGGCCAAAAAACGTCATTTAGACAGGCCAATTACCATTTCTAAGCGTTTAAAGGGTTGACTCACCCGGTTGACCGTCCCGATCGAGCCTTTAACGTTGTCAGATGTAGTTGGATTTTTTTAATACATGTATTTAATCTAAACGGTGATATCTGACGGTTGGAATAGATTTTCCAAACTTTTAGATTCAAAATCGGAACATATGCACTAATGTTCCTTAACTTGTTTACTAAGTGTTTAAGTGAATGTATAGTTTCAAATAGTTACTATACGTACACTCTTCAAATGCAAATATGTCGTCAAATAAGATATGACCGAAATAATGAAATACGTCTACGGTTGAAAAATGACAAGATTCCGATAAAATCCGTGTGCTGAAATAATGAAATAAGTCAAAACCCGGTTTACTGTAGATTTGGCGTCCGGCGTCCGAATGATGATTGTGATACCATTCCGGAAAGGGAACGACGCCAGGAATCAAACTCGTTGCTTTGCCACGACGTGTGGGCTTTTTCGGGCTTTCGAGTTCGTTTAGGGCCTCAAAACGGCAGTTTAGTATTTTTTCATAGAATAGCCGACGAAACATTGTATTTCGTCGGCTATTCTCTAAGTATAGCCGACGAAACATTGTATTTCGTCGGCTATTCGCTAAGTATAGCCGACGAAATACAATGTTTCGTCGGCTAAACTCTTGATCCGCGCCTTTTTATTGTCCGCCGTTGGATGGCTCAGATCCGACGGCTGCTGATCTGCCAAAGTATAGCTGACAAAATATATTAAATCGTCGGCTATTCTCTAAGTATAGCCGACGAAATCTTTTAAATCGTCGGCTATTCCCCTTCTAAATCTTTTAAATCGATTCCTACCGCCTTTTTTCTATCCTCCTTCCCCCCCCCCCCCTCCTCCGGCCTCCTCCTCCTCCTCCTCCTTCCCTTCCTCCTCCTCCTCCTTCCCCTCCTCCTCCGGCCTCCTCCTCCTCCTCATTCTCCTCCTCCGATCCGGTATTTTTTTTTTGCCCAAAATGTAGTTATAGCCGACGATTTTGGCATTATTTCGTCGGCTATAATCTCTATTGCCGACGAATTTTACAAATTTCGTCGGCTATACAACTTATAGCCGACGAAAAGTGCATTATTTCGTCGGCTATAACTAATTAATACCTATTAAAATAGTAATATATTTCGATGAAATAGCCGACAAAAATTTATGAATTCGTCGGCTATACTTAATGAATTTCGTCGGCCATACTCGAAAATACCCGACGAAAATCGTCGGCAATTTCTCCCAGGTTTGGCTGACAAAAAATATTTTCGTCGGTAAATAGTTGAGTGGAATTTAGGGGCGACTCTTCCATATGAAGCACATAGAAATCTGCAGGAAATATCAGATTATTTACCTGCACAAGAACATCTTCAACATATCCCTCAGGATATTTGTTAAACCCCCACACTTAGTTTTTGCTAGTCCCTTAGCAAAACAAAAATACAAAACTAAACAAAGACTCAACAAAAAGCAAGTAAATAACTCTATTGCCCCTAACTGTTGTCTCAGAGACTTCAAACTCATGTCTTTCACGTTAAACACTTAATCAAAATCACAAGATAATTCCAAGGTTAATTAACATGTGAGACTCATATGACTAAGTAAAATATGGAGAACTCAAGATTATGCAATGAATGATAGCATGTTTCGAACAAGTCTCATCCAATCTCACAAGGCATACTCTCGATTTTTCACTCAGAAATGACTATGTTTAAAAGCTTCACACTCAAGTATATGCAAGAGAACAAATTGTAAGGCAACAAATAGCTTGCATATTTCATCAATAAAAGCATTTTGTGAATAATTTTTTTTAAAAACCTCAAGAAATGACTAAGTGCACAAATGGACCTAAACCATAAGCTCGACTTTGTAACTGACTCCACTAACAAAAGGCTGCCCATCTCAAGGATCAAGTAAGGACTTTGAAACGGATTGTAGTGGGGCTAGGGTAGGGGTTCACGAAACAAAAGGTAAGGAATCACAAAGATGTCCTAAAGACGTAGTAGAGCATATATGAACCTTCTTATTTCACCATTTTTATGGGCCAATTATTATTATTTTTGACTCAATCTTCACTATAACCAATATGGAAATGGACAAAGGCCTGATTTTCAACTTTGGGCCTTCAACATATATGAAACTCCAAATCCAAACTTCAACAATTTCCCAACAATTTTCTTTTCAATTTTTTTCTTCTTTGCCGCTTTTCTTTCTTTCTTTCTTTTTTTTTTTTCAATTTTTTTTTTCAGCAATCTATTTTAGTTTTTTTTTTTTTTTTCACCCCACACTTGTCTTCCATCGTCACCCCTACACAATGTAACTTGCTCTACTAAATCCATAGGACAAAGGTAGAGATATCTTGTACTAATCTCAAGGTAGGGTAGTGAGGGTGATGAAACAAAGGTTTTCAACGTAGACTCAAAAGGGTTCATTCTAAGGAGTCCCACGACGGGCACAATTGGGGACACAGCATGGCTTGTTTGGCTATGGTGGTGACCCTAAAAAGATCCTTCTATCCCATCCAGGATCAGGGCATATTATGGCATAAAATTTTTGACAGTCACAAAAGTCGAGTTCTAGTATTCTCTAGTCCATTAAAAGCTATGGCACATGATCATTGGATTTTCAAAGAATGATGAGGTTTTGCAAATAAAGCCATGAAATTCTGAATTTAACAATTAAGCACTCGAAAAGAAAGTATTTTAGCTCAACAGCTCACTTAGGGTCAAATGAATTAGACTTAATCCTTACATGCTTAAAGAACCAAGTTACAATCCAATCTCAAATCTTCATACAAATTTCACAATCGATTAACCACAGAATATAGATAAGTTCAATTTCGATTGTGCAAACCTTCAGCTATGAATCCAAAGACATGTTCATCTTAGACGTTAGGGGCATCGTAAGACTCAAACAAACAAAACAAAAAACAAACAAACAAAAGACTCTAAAAGCTAAAAACAACGAAATTTTTTTATTTTTTATTTTTTATATGACACAAAAAAGGTGTAAACCTCACCCCCACACTTAGAATCTATATTGGCCTCAATGTAAGCAAAAAGTATGGTATATAGACCCCAAATATGAGAGAGGTTACGAAAATAACAAAAAGGTAAACTAAACAAACAAACAAACATACAAGTACAATTCAACCTAAGTAAGTGAAGGGATAGAAATGTCAAACTCCCGTTGATGGCACCTCCACAGCTTCAGTTGAAATGGGTTGCCTCCCATGCAGCGCTTAATATTTATAGTCCTTCAGCGTAGACTTGGTAGCCGCAGTCATTTCATGTGATTCACGCCTCTTGAAGGTGTACATCCATTAAAGTCGCTTCTCAGATTGATCATATAAGGCTTTAATCGATTTCCATTTAACTTGTTGTTGGTCACTTCACTCTTAATCCACATAGCGTCATCAGAGAAAACAGTAGTGAGAGCAGAAGTGGGAACCCAACAGGCACGTTTGAGGACACAAGGTCCTTGATAAACTGAGTTCCTTCAGCCATAAGATCTTCTGTGGAATTTAGAGAATGAGTTAGTATAGTTAGCAAATTAGCAAAAGACAATACAAGTTAGCGTACCAATATACAACAATTAATTAAGTAGAATTTAATTGCAAATCATGAACACAAGTTTAGAGTATGAAGTCTCTTCTTGTAACACAAGTCGTCCTTCCCAACTTATTGAGAGTTTCAATCAACTGTTAACAATGTAATTCTTCATCTCTTCCTTATGATCCGCAACTGACAATCAAACTCTACAAATATCAAAAGAATGTTAGATAAACAAAGACAAAGACACAATAAAAATTAGGGGTAGTTACAACATGTTACAATTCAAAACACATTAAAAATGAGCTCCCTTAAACAAGACGTCTCAATTGGAGGGAATTCAAAATCCCTTATACACTTTCTATTTTTACAACACAACACCTAGATATAGGAACAGGGAATCTCGATGTGCAATGGGAATGAAAAAGCTACCCTTTTCGAGATTATGTTTTATCCAATATACCTTAGGTGTAAAAACAAACAACATTTTATCTTTTGTTATAAATATAGTTGAAACAAAATTAATTCCAAGCGGTAAATTAAGGTGGACGTGCGGCCTAAGTATGGTTGCCTAGGCACGAATACTTTCCTTTGTTTCAGAAGGCTGGATAGCCAGATCATGAAATAAGCGAGAGGCAGGACTCATTTTAATGGTACTACGGAGGCTACTCCCTCAATGACGTTTAGGCCTCTATCGGCTACTCCCACATAGTGGTTTAGGCACAGTCTGTAGTCCTCTGAGATCCAATTTTGTAAACCTTTCACCCAGGGTCAATGACCTAGACACCATCCAATGTGCCTCTTACTCAGCTGGGAAAGCACTTGTGTGTTAGACAGTTCTCCAAGTGTTAATAATGGCCGCCCTCAACTCCAAGAGACATGTGACAGGTACTAATGAAGGTTTAGGCTTATATTAACAAAAGGGACGTTACCTATTCTGTTTAATTTACAACTTGATAGGAGCATAAAATGCGACGTTCTTAATATGTTTTTACCCTCATTTATGCAATGCTTAACCCTTATTGTTGTAATATAGAGTCATGTTATAGAGTCAAGAGTTTTGGTGGAATTAAAGTGAAAACATGTGGAAAATAGAATAAAAATGCAGAAATTGTCAAAAGCCTATTCACAAAGTCTCTGAGATGTTTTATTGAATCTGTAAAACATAAACTTTGCTTTTGATAGATTTTTCTCTTCTCATTTGCAGTCGACATACTAAGGATTGAACAAAGGAAAGAATCATTAAAATCGGAGTGGAACAAAATGCCAAGAACTTCAAGTTCTTATCGGATGCAAATCCAAGAATTCCAGAAGATTTCAGTGTCCGACATCCAACTTCCTGAATTTATTCCCGACGATTGACAAGGAATTTGAAGGTGAAATTTTTATGGATGAACGCCCTGTGTGTCTAGTTTCATACCCAACTGGAATCACCTCAATAGCTATTTTCTAGAGAAAGTTATGACATAATCAATGCACGGAGGTCATTCTGCCGAATTCAGAAAATCAAGGAAACCTAAACCAATTCAGTTTTGGTTTGTGGCTGGCTTCTCTAGGTTACTTCCTCTATAAATACCAAGGCTTTTGCACAGAAAATTATCATCTCTCCCTCCACAAAAACCTTGCCGAACCTCTGCCCATTTAATTTCAGAAATTGTACCAAGAATCCTTTGCCGAATTCCACCTTCATCATTCACCAAAATTCATCCTTCACCAATCCTTGCCGAATCTTCATAAGGTTGTAACATGGATTGTATTTATTTGGTTTTTGATTCTTTGTATTTAAACATACTTTTGTCTATGAAATATGTTTTAATTTCTGGATTTGTTTTTGGTATTGATAATTATATATGGGATCTTCGGATCTTTGTTATAAATGTTTGGGAATTTTGTATATGATTGCCGAATTATGCATGCTATTTAATTAAATTTGTGTTATGGGCAGTAGCTTTAGCTTATATTCTTAATTTAATTAGGTTTATTTTCATAATTCGTGTGCAACCGAAGGAGATGTCTAGATACATTCGAAATGCCATGAGTGTTATCTAGGTGTTGAATTCATATGCCGATTTAATATATGTTGGATCTCACGCGTTGTGGATTTTAATATGTATTTATCTAAGGGCTAGAGTAATTATGACAATTTACATGTCGATGTGAGATGAGTGACGCCATACTTGCTAACATGTTCCAATTCGACAATATGTGCTTATGTGCTATTTGTGTTTAATTTCTACGCGTTGTGTTATTAAACCGATTAGTACCATGTTTAGGATTACACGCGTTGTGGGTTCTAAATACTTATGATGTCTTGAATAATTAGGATAAGCTGCGTTGGCCCTGATTAAATTGGAGCTTAGTTGATTTTGAATTCGTTATTTGCTGCTGCCCCTATTACTTGTTTTAATTTTGTTGCATGTATAATGAGATTTGTGTTTGGTGATTGTGTGGAAGATGTTGATCACATGTAAATATATAATTTAGGATTTATAAATTTAGTAAAAATTCAGTAGATAATTATACATAAAAATTGATACCCCCTTTTTTGTGCAATACTTTGTGTGATTGAAAGCCCTTGATTTCCCCGGATAGAACGATCCCTACTTGTCAATACTACACTCGACACAAGAAGGGTATTATGTGTATGAAGTTGTTTTGCAAGTATTTTATGCTTGGATAACACCTCCATCAGTTTTTGGCGCCGTTGCCGGGGAAATTATAATATTTTGATTCATAAAGTGTTGTTTGTAATTATGTATATTGCAGATTATTTAATTTTGCTATAGTTTTTGGGATATGTATAATAGGATTTTTCGGAAATGTAATAGTAAGTAGGTTTTCCGATTTTTATTTTTGTTTTTTGTCCTTAATTGCCGATTTGTATGTTTTATTGTGATTGTTGTACACTTAGATAATTTCTAGGAAGATGGTAGTTTTTGTGTATGCTTGTAGTTTATTGTAGTTTCTAAAGTGTAACATGTAGGTGAAGCCTCTTTTGTTGATCATAACCAAAACCCTTCATACGAGTGATGCCATGTTAGGTATGTTTTTGTGTAGATTGGGAAACGGGCCCTGCAATGTTGGAATTAGTCCATCGTTGGCCCCCCACGCATAAAGACGCTAACTTGGTATTATTTTTATGAGGTTGAGGGCGGTTTTAATCAACACTTGAGACCGCTAGGACCCGAGTTTATTTTACCAAGTATAGGGCAAGTTATTTTCATTGATGGGTTTGAGGTTTGTAAAACTGGTTTTCAAGACCCACAGACTGATGTTCATTCTCTGTGAGTGAGTCGATAGGGGACTTGTCCTCCGTGGTTAAAAACTTTGAGACCTGCCTTGTTCCTAAAGAGAGTTTACTCTCCGTGAATTTTAACGACACCGCCTTAGAAAAGTAAAGTATCCTCGACCTAGACAACCGCTTGTGCCGAAGCATCACCTCACTTTAGACGCTAGAAGATAACTTGAGCATATATGAATCTATTTTTCTTCAAAAGATAAAATTCGTCTTTAATTTTTGAGGTATATCGGAATAAGCATGATACTACCTTGGACTGTTTCAGCCCATTGCACTGTTATCTCCTCTGCTCCACGTACCTCGAATTTTAAAGTTGTGTGAAAGACATCTAGAAACCCTAAGTTTCGGCATTTACAATACTCACATAATCGATTAACTAAAAAACCGAACCAATGTATAAATACAAAAAAAAAAAAATTTCGTGTGATGTGTAAAATTAGTTAAATGGTTAAGGAGTTTTAGAAGTCTATTTATGTTGAGTTTGTTTTTGATTTTGAGGGGAAGAGGAATAGGTAAGGTCACTAATGTTGCTTTTAGCCTTAACCCTTCATACTAGCGCTTGCGTTTTTATGAGGTTGAGGGCGGCTTTTATGCACTTTAGTGGTACTGACAACATAAGGTTCTCAACTGAGTAAGGGGCAATCATAGTTTGTTTGTTCTAATTTTGGTTTGTTTAACTAGATCTCAAGGCCCACAGACTGATGTTCATTCCCTGTGAGTGAGTCGATTGGGAGTTCGCTCTCCGTGGTAACCAACAACGAGTCTTGCCTCACTCCATTATTAGTACTTTTGTTCTAGCCTTCTGAAACCACGGAACCTTGTGTCTAGTCGATAGACCTAGGCCGCACGTCCACCGAGCTTCAAAACCTTAAATAAGTTTGATATGAGTAGATTTTTGATCTCAAAAGAAAACATTTCTTGGTTTGAATTTTCGAGGTATATCGGATCAAGCATGATACTACCGGGGGCTGTATCAGTCCATTGCACCGTTATCTCCTCTGCTCCACGTACTTTGAAAATTCGAACAAATCATTTAGCAATTTAACTAGGGATACATAAAACACATTCTTATACATATATAATCTTGAAATTTTCGTGTGATACCATATATACTTTTGAATTTTTCGTGTGTGACTTATACATATTTTTGTGACGTTAATACTCTTATAGTTATAGGATATGTATTTCTTGATACTTGTGAAAATTGTGTGTGAACCATACTTGTGAATTTTCGTGTGATATACTTGTATAATTTTCGTTTGTTCCTTTACATTTACATGTTTGATTTATTGTGATACTTATACTTATACATACTTTTACACGATCTTTTATTGAAATTTTCGGTGACATTATACATACTAACATTCTTTTGTGTGATATTTTTACCCTAGCCTAACACTAACTTATACATTCTAAGTTTACAATGCACGTTTATTTTTCTTTTTAATTCATTGATTGATATACTTGATCTTATGATAATTTCAGGTACATGAATGTCCAATTGGTCACGTGACATTAGAGGCCGTTTGTATCGAATTGGAGAGATATACGATCTAGAATTGCCAGCAACTCTAGGTCAAGCACGTTCACCATCACCAGAACATCAGTTTGTATCTCCCTCCTCATCACCTTTTAACAGAAATTTTGTTGCACCATCATCACCATTTCCTTCAGAAGCTTCGTGTGAACTTAACCCTTTGTTTCACGAAGAACCAGAGTTTGAGCTACTTCAAAGTTCTATACCAATTCAGTTCTTGAATTTTGATTTACCTGATCCCATATTTAATATGACTTCATTGAGAGAGGAGAATGGACATGTAGATGCACCACAAGGAGGAGTAGTGAGACCAAGCAATGTAACATATCCTGCAGTTGCACCTGGCAAATCAGGAGAGTTTGAGCTGAAGGGTGGATTTATTCACCAATTGCCAAGGTTTCATGGACTCAGTGGAGAGGATCCGAATCGCCATATTCAGAAGTTTGAGTTCAGATGTGAGTCAATGTGCCCAACTGGGGCAGACTTACAGCATGTGAGGATGAAGGCGTTTCCTTTTTCACTGGAAGATAGGGCGCAGGAATGGTTCTATGCAATACCGCCAGGGAAGATGGTGTCTTGGACTTCAATGGTGAGGGAATTTCTCACAAAATATTTTCCATCATCAAGGGTGACGCAGATCAGGAAAGAGATCACCTCAATAAGACAAGAGCCAGATGAAAGCTTCGACGTGTACTATGACAGGTACAAGTCTTTGGTGGCAACGTGTCCTAATCATGGGATACGTGAGGGTCTTCTACTACAATACTTTTATGAAGGGTTGCGTCCCTTGGAGAGAAGATTTTTAGATTCAGCAGCTGGTGGATCTTTAATGGAGAAGAGCAGAGAGGAGGTTAAGAATTTGTTGGAGATGCATTTCACCAATCAACAACAGTTCGGGTCTACTTCCTCAAGGCGAGTCAGTGAGGCCAGTGGATATGAGGAATCTAGTGCAGTGAAGGAGCTGAAGGAAGATGTGGGCAAACTCACTCAAATGATGTCCCAGTTTATGAAACAGAAACATGCTCAAGTACGTGGAGTGTGTAGTTTGGAGGGCCATACGGCTGATATATGTCCTCAATTGGGAGGAGGCGAAAATTTTGAGGAAGCCAATTCAGTTGGATTCCAAGGGCAGCCACGTTCCACTTTTCAGAATTTCAATCCAAGGTACAACGATCACCCTAATTTTCGTTGGGCCAACAAT
This sequence comes from Potentilla sterilis, assembly GCA_963682095.1. NCBI lineage: Eukaryota > Viridiplantae > Streptophyta > Magnoliopsida > Rosales > Rosaceae > Potentilla > Potentilla sterilis. The sequence continues at coordinate 7,575,023 of OY821764.1, forward strand.
AGCAATGTGCAGAACCCTACACAAGTGGCGCCACCACAAGCAAACCAAGGAGGTATGGCGTTTCAACCAAGACCTCAAGGGCAATTCCAAGGTTATGCAAGACCTCAGCAACAATTCTACAACAACAATGCTCAAGCATCATCAAACCCTAATTATGATGCAATGCTGAAATCCTTGAATGATGCAACTCACACATTGTTGCAATCTACAACTTCCAACACCAAGGACATTTCTGAGCTGAAGAATCAGATGGGGAAGGTTGTAGATTTCATGGGGCAGATTCAGGAGCAAGGAAGATTACCTGGAGGAGTGATAAAGAACCCCAAGAATGAGTAAGCAAATGCAATTACCACAAGGAGTGGTAAAGTTTTGGAGGGGCCGGCACTCAAGGAGGTTGAGGACGTGTTGGTAGATCATCATGATGATGTTGATGACGTGCTAGTGCATGATGATGCCAAGCACAACAAAGGGACACTCGGCAATGACATGGATGTGATACTAGGCAAGCATGAGGTGAACGGCAACAATGAGGCCGAGAGAAAGAAACCGAGCAAGGCTGAGCTCGAGAAGATGAAGAATAGGGACATGGAAAAAGATCCCGCTACCTCAGAGACACACAAGGTGAATAATTCTAACTCAAGTGGATTAGTTAATGCTAACCAATCTTCTTGTTTGCCTTTTCCTTCCAGGTTTTCTAAATCGAAGAAGGAGAAATCAGATGAGGAGGTACTTGACATTTTCAGACGTGTGGAGGTGAACATACCATTGCTTGAGTGTATCAAGCAAATTCCCAAGTATGCCAAGTTTCTCAAGGAGCTGTGCACAACAAGGAGGCATACAAGGGAGGAGCAGGTGGTCAAAATGAGTGAGACGGTTTCAGCCGTTCTCCAAAGAACGCTCCCACCTAAAATGAAAGACCCTGGCAGCTTTTCAGTGCCATGTAAAATTGGACAATCTTATTTTGAGAAAGTTTTGCTAGATCTAGGGGCTTCAATTAATGTCATGCCTTATAATGTGTATGAGTCCCTAGGTTTAGGCGAGTTGAAAAAGGACAATGTAATAATTCAACTCGCCGATAGGTCTAACAAATATCCTGAGGGATATGTTGAGGATGTTCTTGTGCAGGTGAATAATCTGATATTTCCTGCAGACTTCTATGTGCTACATATGGAAGAGTCACCCCTTAATTCCACTCAATTATTGTTGGGGCGACCATTTATGAGGACAGCAAGAACAAAGATTGATGTTGCTGAAGGCAACCTCACCATGGAGTTTGATGGTGAAGTGATAAGCTTCAACGTTTATGAGGCTATGAGGTATCCAATTTCTGAATTAAAACCTTGCTATAATATTGATGTAGTTGATTCTATTGCGCAGGTTTTATCAGAAACTTTAGATCAATAGCAACTAGCTATTGAGCAAGGGGCAGGAATTGATGCAAATGGGGAGGTAAATTCGGCAATGGCTCAGCTTGATCTTGAGCCGAGCATGATGAGCATTGTTGCCGAGCTAGAGGCAACACCCCACGTGATGAGAACATGTAAATTCTTGTCAATTCCCATTTCCACTAATAAACTTTTACCATCTGTGGAACAGGCCCCTATTTTAGAACTGAAGGTGCTTCCGGATCATTTGAAGTATGTATACTTGGGAGACGATGACACACTACCAGTTATTGTGTCATCACAGCTGAGTGAGCAGCAGGAAGCACGTTTGACTAGCATGCTGAAGAGGAACAGGACCGCCATTGGATGGACGTTGGCGGATATCAAGGGAATCAGCCCTACAACTTGTGTCCATAGGATCTTGCTTGAAGAAGGAGCCAAGCCTACTAGGGAGGGTCAGAGACGATTGCACCCCCCTATGATGAAGATTGTGAAAGACGAGGTGATCAAATTGCTGGATTGTGGAGTCATTTATCCCATCTCAGATAGCCAGTGGATTGCACCTGTCCAAGTTGTACCTAAGAAGAGTGGAGTCACGGTTGTGAAGAATGACAAGGATGAACTCGTGCCCCAACGATTGGTGACAGGTCATAGGATGTGTATCGACTACAGAAAGTTGAATGCTACTACACGCAAGGATCACATGCCTTTGCCTTTCATGGACCAGATGTTGGAGAGATTAGCTGGGCACGAATTCTATTGCTTCTTGGATGGGTACAGCGGTTACAATCAGATATGCATTCACCCAGATGATCAGGAAAAGACAACGTTCACATGTCCCTTTGGTACGTTTGCCTATCGACGCATGCCATTTGGTTTATGCAACGCACCAGGTACATTTCAACGTTGTATGTATTCCATTTTCAGCGATTATATTGAGAATATCATTGAAGTCTTTATGGATGATTTTAGCGTTTATGGAAAAGACTTTGATGTATGCTTAGAGAATTTGGAATTAATCCTGATGAGATGTGTAGAAACTAACCTTGTACTTAATTGGGAAAAGTGTCATTTTATGGTAACACAAGGGATAGTTCTAGGACACATTATATCTGCAAAGGGTATTGAGGTAGATAGGGCCAAGATTGATATTATGCTTCACTTACCCTCCCCTACAACTGTAAGGGAGGTACGTTCGTTTCTTGGCCATGCAGGATTTTATAGGAGGTTCATCAAGGATTTTTCGTTGGTGGCCAAGCCTATTTGTGCCCTTTTGCAGAAGGAGGTTCCATTCATATGGGACAAAGGGTGTGAAGATGCATTTGTCATGTTGAAGAAATTGTTGACATCAGCACCAATTATGGCGCCACCAGATTGGACGCTACCATTTGAGATCATGTGTGATGCTTCAGACTATGCAGTTGGAGCGGTGCTTGGACAGAGAAAAGAGAAGAAGCCAAATGCCATATATTATGCTTCGCGCACACTTAATGATGCTCAATTAAATTACTCTACAACTGAAAAAGAACTGTTGGCTGTTATATTTGCTTTAGAAAAATTTCGTTCATATCTATTGAATTCTAAAGTGATTGTGTATTCTGATCATGCAGCCTTAAGATATTTGATGAAGAAGAAAGATGCTAAGCCACGCTTGATTCGATGGATTCTCTTACTCCAAGAGTTTGACATCGAAATCAAGGACAAGAAGGGGAGCGAAAATGTTGTGGCGGATCACTTGAGCAGAATTGTGAGAGAGGAGGAAACGTTGCCACTTCAGGAAATTTTCCCAGATGAGCAGCTTTTTCGAGTGGACACAAAAGAACCTTGGTATGCAGATATTGTCAATTATTTAGTTACTAAAACTTTTCCAAGTACATGTTTGCAGGCAGCCAAGACGAGGATTAAAAAGAATGCAAGACACTACATATGGGACGATCCCTATCTATGGAGGACGTGTAGTGATCAAGTGATTAGACGTTGTGTGCCACAAGAGGAGCATAGGCCGATCCTTGCATTTTGCCACAATGAGGCATGTGGAGGACACTTTGGAGCTAAGAGGACAGCCCTCAAGGTATTAGAAAGCGGGTTTTATTGGCCAACGATTTTCAAGGATGCATACACATTTTGTATGACATGTGATAGGTGCCAAAGGACAGGTAACATTGGTAAGAGAGACCAAATGTCCCTTACTACTATGATCTTTGTTGAAATATTTGATGTATGGGGTATAGATTTTATGGGACCTTTTCCTTCATCTAAGGGCTTTCTTTATATCTTGTTGGCTGTTGATTATGTGTCTAAATGGGTGGAGGCGAAAGCCACAAGGACTAATGATTCTAAAGTTGTTGCAGGTTTCTTGAGAACTAACATATTTTCCAGGTTTGGAGTACCTCGTGTGCTTATAAGCGATGGAGGTTCTCATTTCTGCAACAGAACAATAGAGGCTTTACTCAGACGATATGGAGTCACCCATAAGGTATCCACACCTTATCATCCTCAGACGAGCGGAATGGCAGAAGTGTCCAACAGAGAAATCAAAAGCATATTGGAGAAAACTGTGGGCCCATCAAGGAAAGATTGGAGTGACAGACTTGATGATGCACTTTGGGCTTACAGAACGGCATACAAGACACCCATTGGGATGTCTCCATTTCGGCTTACATATGGCAAGGCGTGCCATCTTCCAGTAGAGTTGGAGCATAGAGCATGGTGGGCGGTCAAGCAATTCAACATGGAACTTGACAAGGCTGGACTTCACAGGAAATTGCAGCTGAGCGAGCTTGAGGAAATCAGAAATGATGCATATGATGCTGCGTGGATTTACAAGGAGAAGACGAAATTGGTTCATGACAAGATGATAAGAGGCAAAAAGTTTCATATTGGTCAAAAAGTCTTGTTGTATCATTCTCGTCTTAGATTATTTCCTGGAAAATTGCGTTCTCGTTGGGCTGGTCCTTATATTGTTACTAATGTGTTTTCTCATGGTGCTATAGAAATTCAAAGTATTGAAACAGGAAAAGCGTTCAAGGTGAATGGTCATCGACTTAAGCCTTACTACGAACCTTTTAAGGAGCACACCATTGAGGAGATACAATTCTGAGACGCACCAAGATCCTGATGATATGGAGAAGAGTCTAGGCTGAGTAGACTATAAACATTAAGCGCTGCATGGGAGGCAACCCATTTCAACCAAAATTGTGAAGGAGCCGTCTACGAGAGTTTGAATTTCTAAACCCTAAACTCTTTTTGGTTGAATTGTATAAATGTGGAACTTGTGAATTATCAAATGCTTGGAAATTACTACATAATTTTTGTGTACATTGAGGACAATGTAATTTTCTAAGTGTGGGGTAGGGATACATGTTTCACATGTTTGTTTTTTGTTTTAAGTTTTTTGTTTAGAGTCATAAAAGAAAAGAAAATAAAATAAAAAATCAGAAAAATCAGAAAAATTAAAAAATTTCGTTGCTTTTGTGTTTTAATTTTTGAGTCTTAAGTGCCCCTAAATAGTCTATGATGATTATATCTTTAATACATAGATGATGGTTTCGCATAATCTTGAAAATAATTGTGAGTTTCATGGACTTTGTGATTGGTATGAACATTTGAGACTTGAACTTAATTGTGTAAGAAGCATGTATGTTGGGTTGATTTTGTTCCATAATAACCTTTGTGAGCTTTGATTGCCATATACTTTCCTTCATGAGTGATAAAAATGGGCAGAATTTTTCAAAACTTCATCATTCTTTGATTATTCAATGACTATGTGCCATAGATTTTAATGAACTCTAGAATGCTAGAACTTGTTTTTGACGATTTTTGAGACTATTATTCATAACATGCCTTGATTTTGAATATGACTGAGATGATCTTGTTAGGATTACCACCAATGCCAAATAAAGCTCATGCCTAATTTGTGCCCATCGTGGGACTCCTTAGTTTTAACCCCCTTGAGCCGACATTGAGCCATTTATTGCATCACCATGATACACTTTCCTTGAGCTTAGAACAGTTTATCCTAACCATTGTTGTCAAGACTTGGTAAAGTTTAATTGGAATTTGTTATTTGAAGTGATGATTTGAAGTAAGTGTGGGGTGATCCAATCCAAAAGCATGAAAAACCATGATTGCTGAAAGAAAAGAAAATTCAGACAGAAAAGAAAAGAAAAAAAAAAAAAAAATAATTTGTGCCGATTAAACCAAGAAAATTGAAAAGTTTCGGCAAAAGAAATCAAAAGAAAAATGAAATGCTTGGATTGAGATCTTGTGGTGAATTTGGAGTTTGTTTTACAATTGAAGGTCTATTATTATCGTACTTGACCTTTGTTCATATTCACTATGTTATGGGGAAGAAAAGAATGAAGTTTGGGCCCAACAAGTTGAAACTTGGCCCTTTTGAGTGAAGTCATAAGGAGTATTGAGCTTTACTAAGTCTTGGTGACATTTTCTCACCACTATTCTAAATGCGAATTCCTTATGCCTAGCCCCACTATTTTCCCATGTAAGATCTCTCATGATTCGAATAATAGGTGAACTTTGTATGTGGAGATTTTTGTCAAAAGTGAGCATATGGCTTTGGTTCATTGGTGCACATAATTGTTATATGAAGTTTTTCCTGAAAGATCTATTCACAAAGTGCTTTTATTTGATGAAATATGCAAGTTACTCTTTATAACTCTTAATCTATTTTCTTGCATATACTTTGAGTGAATATTGCCATATCATGAGTGAAAAGAAGAGAGTATGCCTAGTGAGGAGGATGGAATCAACATAACATGTCATTGCTTGTGATTTTCGTTTCTTACTTGTTCATGCTATGATACATGTCTATGACGCTTGGGATTATTGTGCTTACATTGAATGCTTAACTTGAAAGCTATGTGTGTAAAGATCCTGAGACAATTATTTAGGGGCTGTAGTGTTGAGTCTTTTTTATTTGTTTTGCTAAGGGACTAGCAAAGGCTAAGTGTGGGGTAGTTGATAGGAGCATAAAATGCGACGTTCTTAATATGTTTTTACCCTTATTTATGCAATGCTTAACCCTTATTGTTGTAATATAGAGTCATGTTATAGAGTCAAGAGTTTTGGTGGAATTAAAGTGAAAATATGTGGAAAATAGAATAAAAATGCAGAAATTGTCAAAAGCCTATTCACAAAGTCTCTGAGATGTTTTATTGAATCTGTAAAACATAAACTTTGCTTTTGATAGATTTTTCTCTTCTCATTTGCAGTCGACATACTAAGGATTGAACAAAGGAAAGAATCATTAAAATCGGAGTGGAACAAAATGCCAAGAACTTCAAGTTCTTATCGGATGCAAATCCAAGAATTCCAGAAGATTTCAGTGTCCGACATCCAACTTCCTGAATTTATTCCCGACGATTGACAAGGAATTTTATGGATGAACGCCCTGTGTGTCTAGTTTCATACCCAACTGGAATCACCTCAATAGCTATTTTCTAGAGAAAGTTATGACGTAATCAATGCACGGAGGTCATTCTGCCGAATTCAGAAAATCAAGGAAACCTAAACCAATTCAGTTTTGGTTTGTGGCTGGCTTCTCTAGGTTACTTCCTCTATAAATACCAAGGCTTTTGCACAGAAAATTATCATCTCTCCCTCCACAAAAACCTTGCCGAACCTCTGCCCATTTAATTTCAGAAATTGTACCAAGAATCCTTTGCCGAATTCCACCTTCATCATTCACCAAAATTCATCCTTCACCAATCCTTGCCGAATCTTCATAAGGTTGTAACATGGATTGTATTTATTTGGTTTTTGATTCTTTGTATTTAAACATACTTTTGTCTATGAAATATGTTTTAATTTCTGGATTTGTTTTTGGTATTGATAATTATATATGGGATCTTCGGATCTTTGTTATAAATGTTTGGGAATTTTGTATATGATTACCGAATTATGCATGCTATTTAATTAAATTTGTGTTATGGGCAGTAGCTTTAGCTTATATTCTTAATTTAATTAGGTTTATTTTCATAATTCGTGTGCAACTGAAGGAGATGTCTAGATACATTCGAAAGGCCATGAGTGTTATCTAGGTGTTGAATTCATATGCCGATTTAATATATGTTGGATCTCACGCGTTGTGGATTTTAATATGTATTTATCTAAGGGCTAGAGTAATTATGACAATTTACATGTCGATGTGAGATGAGTGACGCCATACTTGCTAACATGTTCCAATTCGACAATATGTGCTTATGTGCTATTTGTGTTTAATTTCTACGCGTTGTGTTATTAAACCGATTAGTACCATGTTTAGGATTACACGCGTTGTGGGTTCTAAATACTTATGATGTCTTGAATAATTAGGATAAGCTGCGTTGGCCCTGATTAAATTGGAGCTTAGTTGATTTTGAATTCGTTATTTGCTGCTGCCCCTATTACTTGTTTTAATTTTGTTGCATGTATAATGAGATTTGTGTTTGGTGATTGTGTGGAAGATGTTGATCACATGTAAATATATAATTTAGGATTTATAAATTTAGTAAAAATTCAGTAGATAATTATACATAAAAATTGATACCCCATTTTTTGTGCAATACTTTGTGTGATTGAAAGCCCTTGATTTCCCCGGATAGAACGATCCCTACTTGTCAATACTACACTCGACACAAGAAGGGTATTATGTGTATGAAGTTGTTTTGCAGGTATTTTATGCTTGGATAACACCTCCATCACAACTCACAACAACTAAGTATTCAACCATATAAATAACACTCTAATTAAATTACACTAACTGTAAGAAAAAGAAAAAATAATAATAATAATATACAACAATTATTTTACACAAACACACAACATATTCCAAAATTGAATCTCACTTTAATTTAGGGATTTTAACAATCCCCGGCAACAGCGCCAAAATTGATACGGCTGAAATTAGCCTCACAATTAACCCTGTAAAAATGTCATCGTTAGTATAGGCAAGTAAGGATCGTTCAGTCCGGGGATTGTAGGGTACCCTAAACTATTAAGGTAATAAAATGGGGGGTTTTGAAATTTGGTTCCTAATCTATTAAAAATAAAAACAAAACAAAGAAAAATATCTACAATGATCGACGTCCCTAACCAATACCAAAACCACTCGAAAATTACAAAGTATAAAAACAGAAAATTCATTTCAACATGCTACAAAAATGTGCCCATATTAAATGCAAAGATAAGAGTTCAAATGGAAAGCCTTAGCGGTTGAATCCATTTGGCTTGGATCGGAAAAGTCCTTACCAAGCCCAATACTACTAATTTCAGAAAACACTTAGCGTAGTTTTTCTAATTCAATAGTATTGTGCCATTATAGAATAAAACTCACACGTGCAATTTAACCATTAAACATAGAAATTGACACGTAATCTACAAAATCATTCAATCATTGAAGCATGATTTTTACCACTCTTAGAACTAACTATTACTTGTTTACTTAGCGTCTAACAAGTAACAATTATTCCTGGTAAATTAAGCAAACACACAGGAACACTTAGCGTAATTTTAGCATGCAAACTTATTGACCTAATTTTGTAAATTACCTAAACACATAAAAGGGCACAAGATTGTAACATGCGGGGTCATCAAAGAATTCTCAAAATTTAAACTTAATAATAAACTGAAAATATCAAAAACATTAATAAAAATATTCTCAACATTTCATGTCTCCAATTACAAAACTCACAAATCCAAACAAGTAAATCACAAAATAATCTACATGTTCTTCCACACAAGGCTGAAACATAAATCAAAAGTAAAGTCATGGTTACACTTTGATGCGTCTTCCGTAGCGTATTGACACAAGATGTGAACTCGTCTCTACGATGGTGGTGGAGCGTCCTTGACTTAGAGCCTAAGAACCTTGAAGATTGGTGGATGGATGGTTGTTGCAGTCTTGTAGGTGATGGAGATTTGAGGAGTGAATTGGGCAGAGTTTTGGAATGAGTTTTGGTCGGGAAGTGATGCCAAATTATGTTGTGGACATTTCCTATTTATAGAGGAACAAATGTTGGCTTTTGTCGAACATGCCCTTCACCATTTGGACGGATGAGATTGCATGGCTTTTAATTTTCCCATAATGGTGTCACTTATGGCCTTCATTTCACATAATGGGCTGCTCATTTAAATTTCAAAACTGAAATGTAACACTTATGAGGCTCCTTCAATTCCTTTATGTCTCTCTTTTATTTCAGCTTTCATTGCTTAGTCAAAATTCATAATGCACATTAAGTCTTCATATTTCCCTACAAACAAAAAGGAGAAAATCAGAATTATTTTAGAGAATATAAAGAGAATTAAAAAAATATTTTCAGATTAATGCACTTTCTCTTTAAGCTCAAACCCATGGGTCTAAACCCAAATCCATCTCAACATACCTTATCCAATTAGGATTCTTCATGAATTTTACATTTTCTTTCTATTTCACACCAAACACTCTAAGACTCTCAAAATGACTCAATGTCTCAAAAACACAAAACAAAGATAAAAACAAGACTAATATGGGATATATACTCATTAATATCGTCACACTTTGCGCTCCTATCAAATACACGGCTCAAGTTCGAGCCGTGCCTCCTCTGAAATCCGATCTCCTCTTTTGTCAATTCCGGCCCCTTGCTCAATAGCTCGTTGCTATTGATCCAAGGCTTCTAATAAAACCTGTGCACAAGAGTCAATAACATCAATAGCATAGCACAGTTTTAGTCTTGGTTATGGCTTGTGCTTGCTCCTTCTTGGGGTTCTTTATAACATTAGAAGGCAGCCTCCCTTGCTCATTGAATTGGCCCATAAAGTCAACAACCTGCCCCATCTGATTTTTTAACTCAGTTATATCCTTGGCATTAGTTTGTTGTCCTATCAACAAAGCTTTTGTAGAGGCATTCAATTGGCTTTGCCCCATTGCTAAAGACTTCAGTATCTCATCAAACTTAGGTGTATTAGGAACACCTTTATTGTGTGGAACGAATGGGGGCCTTTGGTATGGTACGGCTGCCCTTTGTTGAATGACACGCCACTTTGTTGAGCATTTGGTTGTACATTAGGCTTGAGCACATTATCATTGTTGCTCCATCTAAAGTTAGGATGATCACGATACCTAGAGTTGAAATTCTGAAATCATCCTCCTTGGTATCCCAAAGCATTGACCTCCTCTATGCTTTCTCCTCCCATTTGAGGGAATTGATCTGTCGGATGTCCCTCAGCACACACCCCACACACTTGAGCAACTTGTCAACCTTTTCTTCTAGAGCCAGATTGGCCCTTGTCTCATGCACTTGCTTAGTTCGGACTTGAGGCCCGAATTGTTGGTTCTTCAATGCACGTGTCTCCAAAAGTGTGGTGGCTTCCTCGTTAGTCTTCTCCAAAAACGAACCTCCAGCAGCTGAATCAAGAAACTCTTTGTCCAAATCACGCATCCCCTCATAAAATTATTGCAAAAGGAGACCTTGGCGAATGCCATGAGCTGGACAAGATGACACCAACGTCTTAAAATGCTCATAGTACTCATAGAATGACTCATCATGTGCTTGCTTGATTCCAGTTATCTGACTCCTCAGCTGAGTCACCCTTGATGCTGGAAAATATTTGAGAATGAACTCGTTGACCATAGTGTTCCATGAAACAATTCGTCCGGATGGTATAGTGAACAACCATATCCTTAACTTGTCCTCTAGTGAAAATGAAAAGCCTATCATCATCACATGTTGAATATCAGCTCCTCTAGGGCACATGGTCTCACAAGTAAATTGGAATTGTTGTAGATGTGAGTTCGACTCCTCTCCTGAGAGACCATGGAATTTCGGCAATTGATGTAAAAATCCACTCTTTAGCTCAAAATCATCCGACTTGCCAGTTGCAACTGTCGGATAAGTGATGTTGGAAGGTGCCATGCCTTCACCCGTGACGTGTCCATTCTGCTCTCTGAACAAACCCATTTGTTGTGGTGGATCAGGTAAGTCGAAATTCAGATGTGTAGGGAATGGACTTGTAAGTAGCTCAAACTCCGGATCTTCGTGGAACAAAGGATTGAGTTCACACGAGACGTTGGATGGAAATGGTGATGATGGAGATGCTATGTCACGTTCAAAGAGTGACGATGTGGGGGAGACGAATTGGTGCTCAAACAATGGTGTGCTCAGTGATGCTTGTTCAGTTCTATCTCCACAAATTCTGTATAAGCGATCCTCAATTTCTTGTGACCAACCTGGAATGATGGACATTCATGTACCTGAGAATTTGTGAAGATCAAGTTGTTAATATCTAAAAACTAAAACGAAAAGCAAGTAAAAGTTAGAATTAGGGGTTAGTAATATGAGTTAATGATATCAAAACAAATAAGTAACGAAACTTTACATTAACAACGTATAAGAGTAAACGAGTATAAACGAGTATATAACAAACAAAGTATAGGTATCACAAAATTTACAAGTATCATCAAGTATTCGGATAATAAGGAATTCAAACTCAATTTTTGCAATAATTCCGAAAGTATATTTAACATGTCGAACTTTTAGTGTCTAATTGCTTTTATTCAAAACTTTAAAATTTGAGATACGTGGAGCAGAGGAGATAACAGTGCAATGGGCTGAAACAGTCCAAGGTAGTATCATGCTTTTGTCCGATATACCTCAAAGATTAAAGGTAACATTTTAGTTCAAGCTTTAAGACATACTCATACTCAATCTACTTTAGGTTTCGAAGCTCGGCGTTCGTGCTGCCTAGGTGATATCGTCTAGACACAATATTTCGTGGTTTCAGAAGGTTAGAACGAAAGTTGTATGATGGAGCAAGGCAAGACTCGTTGTTGGTTACCACGGAGAGCGAACTCCCTATCGCCCATTCACAAAGAAGAGATAGCTGTCTATGGCCCGTGAGATCTAGTTAAACAAACTTTGACATCCATAATAAAGACAAACGAACTAATAGGCGAACCTTTTTTCCCCTTACTCAGTTTGGAATATTATGTTGACAGTACCACTATTGTCTAATAAAAGCCGCCCTCAACCTCATAAAAATAGATTTACCGAGTCATCGCTCGTATGCGTGGGGGGGACGTATCCCACGTTTCCCAGTCTACATAAAAGGCGGATCTGTCATGCCATCATTCGTATGAAGGGTTAAGGCTATAAATTGACAATAGCGACCTTACCTATTCCTTCTTCCCCTCGAAAACCAAAGTAAATAGAACATAAATAAACCTTTAAACTTCTAGCAATTTAACTAAGTGTAACAAATATATATCACATGATAGATCAAATAAATTTCGGCAATAATGAAAAAACCAAAAACGAAAACTACTTAAATTATTACAATTCTGAAAACTTATTATACAAAACCGAAAACTATAGAAATAAAACAATCCGAAATATGAACAAATAAACATAAAAACAATTGTTACAAAGTAACACTTCAGGAAATTAAACAATTTTAATTTCTCCGGCAACGGCGCCAAAAATTCGAGGTACGTGGAGCAGAGGAGATAACAGTGCAATGGGCTGAAACAGACCAAGGTAGTATCATGCTTTCATCCGATATACCTCAAAAGTTAAAGGTAATGTTTTAATTCAAGCTTTAAGACATACTCATGTTCAATCTACTTTAGGTTTCGAAGCTCGGCGGTCGTGCGGGCTAAGTGCTATCGTCTAGACACAACATTCCGTGGTTTCAGAAGGCTAGAATGAAAGTTCTATCATGAAGCAAGGCAAGACTCGTTGTTGGTTACCACGGAGAGCGAACTCCCTATCGCCCCCTTCACAGAGAAGAGATAGTAGTCTATGGGCCTTGAGATCTAGTTAAATAAACCTTGACAACATAATAGAAACAAATGAACTAATAGGTGAACCTTTTTGCCCCTTACTCAGTTTGGAATATTGTGTTGACAGTACCACTATTGTCTAATAAAAGCCGCCCTCAACTTCATAAAAATGGATTTGCCAAAGCATCGCTCGTATGAGTTGGAAGGGCACTACCCTGTTTCCCGGTTGTTCATAAAAGCGGATTTGCTAAGGCATCATTCGTATGAAGGGTTAAGGCTATAAATTGACAATACCAACCTTACCTATTCCTTCTTCCCCTCGAAAACCAAAGTAAATCAAACATAAATAAATCTTTATACTTCTAGCAATTATCTAAGTGTAACAAATATATATCACATGCTACATCAAAAATTTCGGCAATAATGAAAAACCAAAAACGAAAACCTACTTAATTATTACAATTCCGAAAAACTTAAAAACCCAAACCGAAAACTATAAAAACAAAACAATCCAAAATATGAACAAATAAACATATAAACAATTATTACAAAGTAACAATTCATCAAATTAAACAATTTTAATATCCCCGGCAACGGCGTCAAAAATTGATGGGACCAAATTACGAGCACAATTTGTACCTGCAAAATAATCTCATACATATATTACCCTTCTTGTGTCGAGTGTAGTATTGACAAGTAGGGATCGTTCTATCCAGGGAAATCAAGGACATTTAATTCTCATAAAGCATTATAAATAAATATGGGGGAGTTTGGAAAGTGTATATAAACATCTATATGTAACGAAAAGTAAACCTAAAATTATTATTTACATATGATCATCTTCTCCACAAGAACACATAACACAAAAACACTTACACATGCATTAATCGAAAATAAGAGATTCAAGGCAGCAATATTTCACATAGCACTTAGACAAATTTAATTCCAATTCTACTTAGAGCCCTTAGTGGTTCATCTAATCGTTAAGACTTCTTAATTATCTAGAGTTAACTCAGCGTATAACCCTAAACATATTATTAATCAGTTTAAAGACACTCAGCATAGAAATTAAACACGATTAACACATAAGCACAATAAGTCGAATCAGAGACATGCAACAAGTATGGCGTCACTTCCCCTTGCTATAACAAGTAAATTTTCATGGTTATAAACGCCCTAATAAACAATCTAAATCACAGCAACTCAGCGTATGAAGCAATCTAAATTATTTTGGTATATAAAATCGGTACAAAAGGAGAAGCCACAAAGTCAGCCCTTAAGCACACGATTTGTGATGCACGAACTCATGAAAATTAATAAAATATCATCAAGAACATATATAAAAACCTACTGCCCTAAACCTATTAATTACGAAATCAACATGTAAAATTATGTACAATATATCATAAGAACTCTAAATCAAATTCAGCAATCACATATAAACCATGAATCAAATTCGCAATCAATATATGTATCCATAATAAAATTCGGAAATTCCTTAATAAAGTATACAAACCAAAAGTTATAATCTAACAAATCATACAACATGATATTGTAATTCACACAGAAAACTAAAGAGCCAAGAGTTTAGTCGAATCACACTTTAGAAGAACCTTGAAGATGCTTCAGCAAAGGATGAACTCGAAGATGAAAGGATGGTGCGAATTGAAGAGGTGAAGGTGGTTCGGCAATTTAGTTTCTGTATAGGATTTGTGGAGACACTTTGGTAGAGTTTTGGCTAGTATTTTTGTGAGAGAAAGAGATATCAATTCAAGGGCTGCCGAACCCTTTATATAGGAGAGAAGAGTAGCTAGGGTTTTGTCTTTTAAAAGATTCGGTAGCTGCATTAGGGTTCGGCATTTAGGTTTGTGCCGAAACTCTTCTTCCTTCTTTCTTGCAAAGAAAGTCTTCTAATCAATCTCTCTTTGATGCCGAAATCTATCTTGATAAATACTGAAAATATCTTCCTTTTCTTCTTTGAAATTCAGCACAAAACCTAAATGAACTTGTATGGAATCAAGTCTAGATTCATTTAGGTTTTTCTTCTTTTAATTAGGCAAAAGACTTCTATTTTAATTCGGAATCAATTTCCTTCTTTGATCCGAATTCTTCTTTGAATTGTGGATGGAATTCAGTCCACATTCGTCTTGTAATTCTTCATGTAATTCGGCAAAACGCTTCCTATGCTGAATTCTTCTTTCTCTTCCTCATGTGCATGGCGTGCTTCTTATTTAATCCAATTTCTCATCTTTTAATTCCCTGAAAATAATTTAGAAAATAAATATATGTTAGGGAAATAATATTATGTGTGCCGAATTCAATTAGAGTAATAGTTCGATTCCATTTAGGTTTTCTGGTTCAACAAGGAGTCCTACTTTCACTGAAACTCTTAAAACCTTCGACGTTTTCAGAAACGTCGAGACATTGTAGACTCCTAAACCGATTAAGACTCTTATTTGCATAAGGAGTCCTACTTTGTATCAAACTCTTAACTTAAGAATCCTAGTTCAAATCAAACTCTTCACAAATTCATCATATTTCGACATTTAAGCTCTTTTCATATATCAACTCTACCAAAGACTCCGACTCGATTAAACGACTCTATAAAACAATAATAAGGGTTAAACAATTGCATAACTGAGGGTAAAACACTTTAAGAACGTCACACATTATGCTCCTATCAACTACCCCGCACTTAGCTTTTGCTAGTCCCTTAGCAAAACAAAATACAAGACCCTACTAAAACAAACTGCTGCCCCTAAACCAATTGTCTCAGGATCTTTCAAACACTGATGGAGGTGTTTCCAAGCACAAAATACCTGCAAAACAACTTCATACATATAATACCCTTCTTTTGTCAATTGTAGTTAGGACAAGTAGGGATCGTTCTATCCGGGGAAATTAAGGGCTTTCAATTACATAAAGTATTGCACAAAAAGGGGGTATCGATTTTTAACTAAATATCTACTGATTTTTTTACGAAAATTTAATTCCTAAGCTATTATATACAATTGATCAACATCTTCCACACAATCACCAAACACAAATCTCATTATACATGCAACAAAATTAAAACAAGTAATAGGGGCAGCAGCAAAAATCGAATTCAAGATCAACTAAGTTCCAATTTAATTAGAGCCAACGCGGTTATTCTAATTATTCAAGACATCACAAGTATTTAGAATCCACAACGCGTGTAATCCTAAACATGGTACTAATCGGTTTAATAACACAACGCGTAGAAATTAAACACAAATAGCACATAAGCACATATTGTCGAATTGGAACATGTTAGCAAGTATGGCGTCACTCATCTCACATCGACATGTAAATTTCCAGAATTACTCTAGCCCTTAGATAAATACATATTAAAATCCACAACGCGTGAGATCCAACATATATTAAATCGGCATATGAATTCAACATCTAGATAACAACCATGGCCTACGATTGCATCTAAACATCTCCTCCGGTTGCACACGAATTAAGGAAATAAACCTAATTAAACCAAGAAAACATGCTAAAGCTACTGCCCATAATACAAATTTAATTAAACCACATATATAATTCGGCAATCATATACAAAATTTCCAAACATTTATAACAAAGATCCGAAGATCCCATATATAGTTATCAATACCGAAAATAAAATCAGAAACCAAAACATATTTCATAGACAAAAGTATGTTTAAATACAAAGAATCAAAAGCCAATAAAGTACAATCCATGTTACAACCTTATGAAGATTCGGCAAGGATTGGTGATGATGGAATTTTTGTGAAAGGTGGTGGTGATTCGGCAAAGCTTCTTGGTAAGAATTTCTGAATTTATTTTGGCAGAGGTTCGGCAAGGATTTTATGAGGAAGAGAAGATCCTTTTTATGAATACAAAGTGTTGTATTTATAGAGGAAGGGAAAGGCTAGGGTTCGGCAGCTTTTTTTTCTTCAAGAAAACCGAAACCCTATAGGTTTTGGTTTCGGCAAAGTCTTCCTATTTTTCTTCTCTTGTTGCTGCCGAAAATCCCCTTTTAATTATCTTCAATTAATCCTCTTTTAATTCGGCAACAAGTAATGCATATGTCTTCAATGAGGTCCACATTCATCCCAAGCTTTTCTCCTTTCTTCTTTTCCGAAATTAACATGATAATGGCTGAATAAATTCCTTGTTATCTCTTCTTCTTTGCCGAAATATCTTTCATTTTTCTTCAATAAACTTTCTTTTAATTCGGCAAATAACCCTTGCACAAAGTCACAAGGAAACCAAATCCGAATTGGTTTCCTCCTCTTCTTTCTCTTTCACGGCAAGGAACCTTTTCTTGCCGAAAATTCCCTCCAATTCTTCCAGTAATCTTCTCTTTAATTCCTGAAAAATAAGAATAAGAATTAAATTAAAAAGAAGATAAAAAGATGTAGCACAATTATCATGAGTAAGAGTCCTAGATAGATAAGGAATCCTAGTCCAACAAGGAGTTGTATTTTCAATGAAATTCTTTCGACATTTCAAAAACGTCGAGCATTTGTAGACTCCTTGTTCGACTAAAACTCTTCAATTCGTAGACTTCAATTAGGACTCAAACTCGTAGAATCCCAATTCAACTGGGATTCCTACTTTAGTAAGGATTCCTTTTCCAAATAGAGTTCTACTTGAAAAAGGAGTCCTAGTCACAATCAAACTCTTATTAGGAATCCTAGTTCAATAAGGACTCCACCATAATTATGCATTTTCACAATTTATAGCACAAACCGAAACCACACAAGTATTAGAAACGACAAACAATGAAAATTCCATTTCGACAAGTTTCCTAGTCAAAATAGGTTTCCTAGTCCAAACAGGATTCCTAGTACAACAAGGAGTCCTACTCAAACTAAAACTCTTCAAAATTAGACATTTCTGCATTTTAGCTCAATTTATTCACCAACACTTGCCAACGACTCCAACATGACTCAATGACTATATTACAACAATAAGGGATAAGAAATGCATAAATGGGGGTAAAACATATTAAGAACGTCGCATTTTATGCTCCTATCAACTACCCCACACTTAGCCTTTGCTAGTCCCTTAGCAAAACAAATAAAAAGACTCAACACTACAGCCCCTAAATAATTGTCTCAGGATCTTTAAACACATAGCTTTCAAGTTAAGCATTCAATGTAAGCACATAAATCCCAAGCGTCATAGACATGTATCATGGCATGAACAAGTAAGAAACGAAAATCACAAGCAATGACATGTTATGTTGATTTCATCCTCCTCACTAGGCATACTCTCTTCTTTTCACTCATGATATGGCAATATTCACTCAAAGTATATGCAAGAAAATAGATTGAGAGTTACAAAGAGTAACTTGCATGTTTCATCAAATAAAGGCACTTTGTGAATTAATCTTTCAGGAAAAACTTCATATAACAACTATGTGCACCAATGAACCAAAGCCATATACTCAACTCTTGAGATAATCTCCACATACAAAGTTCACCTATTATTCGAATCATGAGAGATCTTACATGGGAAAATAGTGGGGCTAGGCATAAGGAATTCGCATTTAGAATAGTGGTGAGAAAATGTCACCAAGACTTAGCAAAGCTCAATAAATCCTTATGACTTCGCTCAAAAGGGCCAAGTTTAAACTTGTTGGGCCCTAACTTCATTCTTTTCTTCCCCATAACATAGTGAATATGAACAAAGGTCAAGTATGATAATCATAGACCTTCAATTGTAAAACAAACTCCAAATTCACCACAAGATCCCAATCCAAGCATTTCTATTTTTCTTTTGCCGAAATCTTTTTCAATTTTCTTTATTTTCGGCACACATTTTTCTTTTATTTTCTGTCCGAATTTTTCTTTTTATTTTCGGCAATCATGGTTTTTCATGCTTTTGGATTGGATCATCCCACACTTACTTCAAATCATCACTTCAAATCACAAATTCCAATTAAACTTTACCAAGTCTTGACAACAATGGTTAGGATAAACTGTTCTAAGCTCAAGGAAAGTGTATCATGGTGATGAAATAAATGGCTCAATGTCGGCTCAAGGGGGTTAAAACTAAGGAGTCCCACGACGGGCACAAATTAGGCATATGCTTTATTTGGCATGGTGGTAATCCTAACAAGATCATCTCAATCATATTCGAAATCAAGGCATTTCATGAATAATAGTCTCAAAAATCGTCAAAAGTGAGTTCTAGCATTCTAGAGTTCATTAAAATCTATGGCACATAGTCATTGAATATTCAAAGAATGATGAAGTTTTGAAAAATTCTGCCCATTTTTTATCACTCAAGAAGAAAGTATTTGGCAATCAAAGCTCACAAAGGTTATTATAGAACAAAATCAACACAACAAACATGCTTCTTACACAATTAAGTTCAAGTCTCAAATGTTCATACCAATCACAAAGTCCATGAAACTCACAATTATTTTCAAGATTATGCAAAACCATCATCTATGTATTAAAGATGTAATCATCATAGACTATTTAGGGGCACCTAAGACTCTAAAATTAAAACACAAATTTAAAAAGCAACGAAATTTTTTTAAATTTTTCTGATTTTTCCGATTTTTCTCTTTCCTTTTTCTTTTCTTTACTCAAAACAAAGACTCAAAACAAAAACAAAAACAAGAGCATGTGAAACATGTATCCCTACCCCACACTTAGAAAATTACATTGTCCTCAATGTACACAAAAATTATGTAGTAATTTCCAAGCATTTGATAATTCACAAGTTCCACATTTATACAATTCAACCAAAAAGAGTTTAGGGTTTAGAAATTCAAACTCTCGTAGACGGCTCCTTCACAATTTTGGTTGAAATGGGTTGCCTCCCATGCAGCGCTTAATGTTTATAGTCTACTCAGCCTAGACTCTTCTCCATATCATCAGGATCTTGGTGCGTCTCTAAATTGTATCTCCTCAATGGTGTGCTCCTCAAAAGGTTCGTAGTAAGGTTTAAGTCGATGACCATTCACCTTGAATGCTTTTCCTGTTTCAATACTCTGAATTTCTATAGCACCATGAGAAAACACATTAGCAACAATATAAGGACCAGCCCAACGAGAACGCAATTTTCCAGGAAATAATCTAAGACGAGAATGATATAACAAGACTTTTTGGCCAATATGAAACGTTTTGCCTCTTATCATCTTGTCATGATACAATTTCGTCTTCTCCTTGTAAATCCACGCAGCATCATATGCTTCATTCCTGATTTCCTCAAGCTCGCTCAACTGCAATTTCCTGTGAAGTCCAGCTTTGTCAAGCTCCATGTTGAATTGCTTGACCGCCCACCATGCTCTATGCTCCAACTCTACTGGAAGATGGCACGCCTTGCCATATGTAAGCCGAAATGGAGACATCCCAATGGGTGTCTTGTATGCCGTTCTGTAGGCCCAAAGTGCATCATCAAGTCTGTCACTCCAATCTTTCCTTGATGGGCCCACAGTTTTCTCCAATATGCTCTTAATCTCTCTATTGGACACTTCTGCCATTCCGCTCGTCTGAGGGTGATAAGGTGTGGATACCTTATGGGTGACTCCATATCTTCTGAGTAAAGCCTCTATTGTTCTGTTGCAGAAATGAGAACCTCCATCGCTTATAAGCACACGAGGTACTCCAAACCTGGAAAATATGTTAGTTCTCAAGAAACCTGCAACAACTTTAGAATCATTAGTCCTTGTGGCTTTCGCCTCCACCCATTTAGACACATAATCAACAGCCAACAAGATATATAGAAAGCCCTTAGATGAAGGAAAAGGTCCCATAAAATCTATACCCCATACATCAAATATTTCGACAAAGATCATAGTAGTAAGGGGCATTTGGTCTCTCTTACCAATGTTACCTGTCCTTTGGCACCTATCACATGTCATACAAAATGTGTATGCATCCTTGAAAATCGTGGGCCAATAAAATCCGCTTTCTAATACCTTAAGGGCTGTCCTCTTAGCTCTAAAGTGTCCTCCACACGCCTCATTGTGGCAAAATGCAAGGATCGGCCTATGCTCTTCTTGTGGGACACAACGTCTTATAACTTGATCACTACAAGTCCTCCAAAGATAGGGATCGTCCCATATGTAGTGTCTTGCATTCTTTTTAATCCTCGTCTTGGCTGCCTGTAAACATGTACTTGGAAAAGTTTTAGTGACTAAATAATTGACAATGTCTGCATACCAAGGTTCTTTTGTATCCACTCGAAAAAGCTGCTCATCTGGGAAAGTTTCCTGAAGTGGTAACGTTTCCTCTTCTCTCACAATTCTGCTCAAGTGATCCGCCACAACATTTTCACTCCCCTTCTTGTCCTTGATTTCGATGTCAAACTCTTGGAGTAAGAGAATCCATCGAATCAAGCGTGGCTTAGCATCCTTCTTCTTCATCAAATATCTAAGGGCTGCATGATCAGAATATACAATCACTTTAGAATTCAAAAGATATGAACGAAATTTTTCTAAAGCAAATATAACAGCCAACAGTTCTTTTTCAGTAGTAGAGTAATTTAATTGAGCATCATTAAGTGTGCGAGAAGCATAATAAATGGCGTTTGGCTTCTTCTCTTTTCTCTGTCCAAGCACTGCTCCAACTGCATAGTCTGAAGCATCACACATGATCTCAAATGGTAGGCTCCAGTCTGGTGGCGCCATTATTGGTGCCGACGTCAATAGCATCTTCAACCTCTCAAATGCATCTTCACACCCTTTGTCCCATACGAATGGAACATCCTTCTGCAAAAGGGCACAAATAGGCTTGGCCACCAACGAAAAATCCTTGATGAACCTCCTATAAAATCCTGCATGGCCAAGAAACGAACGTACCTCCCTTACAGTTGTAGGGGAGGGTAAGTGAAGCATAATATCAATCTTGGCCCTATCTACCTCAATACCCTTTGCAGAAATTATGTGTCCTAAAACTATCCCTTGTTTTACCATAAAATGACATTTTTCCCAATTAAGTACAAGGTTAGTTTCTACACATCTCTTCAGGATTAGTTCCAAATTCTCTAAACATGCATCAAAGTCTTTTCCATAAACACTAAAATCATCCATAAAGACTTCAATGATATTCTCAATATAATCGCTGAAAATGGAATACATACAACGTTGAAATGTACCTGGTGCGTTGCATAAACCAAAAGGCATGCGTCGATAGGCAAACGTACCAAAGGGACATGTGAACGTCGTCTTTTCCTGATCATCTGGGTGAATGCATATCTGATTGTAACCTCTGTACCCATCCAAGAAGCAATAGAATTCGTGCCCAGCTAATCTCTCCAACATCTGGTCCATGAAAGGCAAAGACATGTGATCCTTGCGTGTAGTAGCATTCAACTTTCTGTAGTCGATACACATCCTATGACCTGTCACCAATCGTTGGGGTACGAGCTCATCCTTGTCGTTCTTCACAACCGTGACTCCACTCTTCTTGGGTACAACTTGGACAGGTGCAATCCACTGGCTATCTGAGATTGGATAAATGACTCCACAATCCAGCAATTTGATCACCTCGTCCTTCACAATCTTCATCATAGGGGGGTGTAAACGTCTCTGACCCTCCCTAGTAGGCTTGGCTCCTTCCTCAAGCAAGATCCTATGGACACAAGTTGTAGGGCTGATTCCCTTGATATCCGCCAACGTCCATCCAATGGCGGTCTTGTTCCTCTTCAGCATGCTTGTCAAACGTGCTTCCTGCTGCTCACTCAGCTGTGATGACACAATAACTGGTAGTGTGTCATCGTCTCCCAAGTATACATACTTCAAATGATTGGGAAGCACCTTCAGTTCTAAAATAGGGGCCTGTTCCATAGATGGTAAAATTTTGTTAGTGGAAATGGGAATTGACAAAAATTTACATGTCCTCATCACATGGGGTGTTGCCTCTAGCTCGGCAACAATACTCATCATGCTCGGCTCAAGTTCAAGCCGAGCCTCCATCGAAATTTCCTCCCCATTTGCATCAATTCCGGCCCCTTGCTCAATAGCTAGTTGCTATTGATCCAAAGTTTCTGACAAAACCTGTGCAAGAGAATCAACCACATCAATATTATAGCAAGGTTTTAAATCAGAAACTGGATATCTCATCGCTTCAAAAATATTGAAGCCAATCACTTCACCATCGAACTCCATGGTGAGGTTCCCTTCAGCAACATCAATCTTTGTTCTTGCTGTCCTCATAAATGGTCGCCCCAACAATAGTTGAGTGGAATTTAGGGGCGACTCTTCCATATGTAGCACATAGAAGTCTGCAGGAAATATCAGATTATTCACCTGCACAAGAACATCTTCAACATATCCCTCAGGATATTTGTTAGACCTATCGGCGAGTTGAATGATTACATTGTCCTTCTTCAACTCGCCTAGACCTAGGGACTTATACACATTGTATGGCATAACATTTATAGAAGCCCCTAAATCTAGCAAAACTTTATCAAAGCAAGATTGTCCAATTTTACATGGCACTGAAAAGCTGCCTGGGTCTTTCATTTTTGGTGGGAGCTTCCTCTGGAGAACGGCTGAAACCGTCTCACTCATCTTCACCACCTGCTCCTCACGAGTATGCCATCTTGTTGTGCACAGCTCCTTAAGAAATTTGGCATACTTGGGAATCTGCTTGATGCACTCAAGCAATGGAATGTTCACCTCCACACGCCTGAAGATATCAAGTACCTCCTCATCTGATTTCTCCTTCTTCGATTTAGCAAATCTGGAAGGAAAAGGCAAACTCGAAGATTGGTTAGTTTTAACTAAACCACTTGAATTAGATTTTACCTTATGTGTTTCTGAGGTTGCGGGATCTTTTTCCATGTCCCTCTTCTTCATCACGTCAAGCTCAGCCTTGCTTGGTTCACCATTCTTCTCGGCCTCATTGCCGTGTGCTAGTTCATTGCCGTGTGTCACCTCCTTATTATTGCCGAGTGTCTCATCATGCTCGGCATCAACATCATCACACTCCACCATTAGCTCGTCACCACTTGGCTTTCCCATGCTCGGCCCCTCCAAAGTCTTACCACTCCTTGTGGTAACTGCATTTGCTTGCTCGTTCTTGGGGTTCTTAATCACTCCTCCAGGTAACCTCCCTTGTGCTTGGATCTGCCCCATGAAATCCACAACCTTCCCCATCTGATTCTTCAGCTCAGAAATATCCTTAGTGTTGGAAGTTGTAGATTGCAACAATGTGTGAGTTGCATCATTCAAGGATTTCAGCATTGCATCATAATTAGGGTTTGATGATGCTTGAGCATTGTTGTTGTAAAATTGTTGCTGCTGAGGTCTTGCATATCCTTGGAATTGCCCTTGAGGTCTTGGTTGAAACGCCATGCCTCCTTGGTTTGCTTGTGGTGGCGCCAATGGTTGAGGGTTCTGAACATTACTATTGTTGGCCCAACGAAAATTAGGGTGATCGTTGTACCTTGGATTGAAATTCTGGTAAGTGGAACGTTGCTGCCCTTGGAATCCAACTGAATTGGCTTCCTCAAAATTATCACTTCCTCCCAATTGAGGACATACATCAGCCGTATGGCCCTCTATGCTACACACTCCACATACTTGGGCATGCTTCTGTTTCATCATCTGGGACATCATCTGAGTCAGCTTCCCCATATCTTCCCTAAGCTCCTTGACAACACTAGACTCTTCAAAACCACTAGCCTCATTCACTCGCCTTGAGGAAGTAGACCCGAACTGTTGTTGGTTAGTGAAATGCATCTCCAACAAGTTCTTAACTTCCTCCTTGCTCTTTTCCATTAATGATCCACCAGCTGCTGAATCAAGAAATCTACGCTCCAAAGGACGCAATCCTTCATAAAAATACTGCAGCAAAAGACCTTCACATATCCCATGATTAGGACACGTTGCCACCAAAGATTTGTACCTATCATAGTACACATCGAAGCTCTCGTCTGGCTCTTGTCTGATCGAGGTGATCTCGTTTCTGATTTGTGTCACCCTTGATGAAGGAAAGTATTTGGTGAGAAATTCCTTCACCATTGTGTTCCAAGACACCATCTTCCCTGGTGGAATAGCAAAGAACCATTCGGCTGCCCTATCATCAAGTGAGAAAGGAAATGCCTTCATTCTCACATGTTGCAAATCTGCCCCAGTTGGGCACATTGACTCACATCTGAACTCAAACTTCTGAATGTGGCGATTAGGATCCTCTCCACTAAGTCCAAAGAACTTGGGCAATTGGTGGATAAATCCACCCTTCAACTCAAACTCTGCTGATTTGCCAGATGCAACAGCAGGATATGTTACATTGCTCGGTCTCACTACTCCTCCTTGTGGCGCATCTACCTGTCCGTTCTCCTCTCTCAATGAAGTCATATTAAATGTAGGATCAGGTAAATCGAAATTCAAGTACTGAATTGGAATAGGACTTTGGAGTAGCTCAAACTCTGGTTCTTCGTGAAACAAAGGGTTTAGTTCACACGAAGCTTCTGAAGGAAATGGTGATGGTGGTGCAAAGAAATTTCTGTCGAAAAGTGATGAGGTAGGAGAAACAAATTGGTGCTCTGGTGTAGATGTGCTCGGCAATACTTGCTCTATTTCTTCTTGGTTGCAAATTCTTTTCAATCTATCCTCAATTTCTTGTGACCAACCAAGATTCATGTACCTGAAATTATTATAAGATCAAGGTATTCAATCAATGAATTAAAAAGAAAAATAAACGTGTATTGTATAGTTAGAATGTATTAGTTAGTGTTAGAGTAAAAATATCACACGAAAATGTTAGTATGTACCAACGAAAATTTCAATTCAAACGTGTATAAGTATCACATTTATGTATAAGTATGTATAAGTATAAGTATCACATAAAAATTCAAACGTGTAAATGTATAGGTCTCACTCGAAAATTCATACAAGTATATTACAAAGAATATGTCACACGAAAATTTAAAAGTATGGCGCACACACAATTTCACAAGTATAAACAATCGACTCAAAAATGTGTTTTATGTATCCCTAGTTAAATTGCTATATGATTTGTTCGAATTTTGAAGTACGTGGAGCAGAGGAGATAACAGTGCAATGGGCTAAAACAGTCCAAGGTAGTATTATGCTTATTCCGATATACCTCAAAAATTCAAACCAAGAAATGTTTTCTTTTGAGATTAAAAATTTACTTATATCAAACTTATTTAAGGTTTTGAAGCTCGGTGGACGTGTGGCCTAGGTCTATCGACTAGACACAAGGTTCCGTGGTTTCAGAAGGCTAGAACGAAAGTATTAAAAATGGAGTGAGGCAAGACTCGTTGTTGGACACCACGGAGAGCGAACTCCCTATCGACTCACTCACAGAGAATGAACATCAGTCTGTGGGCCTTGAGATCTAGTTAAACAAACCTCAATACCAAAATTAGAACAAACGAACTATGATTGCCCCTTACTCTGTTGAGAACCTTATGTTGTCAGTACCACTAAAGTGCATAAAAGCCGCCCTCAACCTCATAAAAACGCAAGCGCTAGTATGAAGGGTTAAGGCTAATATCAACATTAGTGACCTTACCTATTCCTCTTCCCCTCAAAACCAAAAACAAACTCAACATAAATAGACTTCTAAAACTCCTTAACAATTTAGCTAATTATACACATCACACGAAAATTTTTACATGTATCTATATTGGTTCAGTTTTTAGAGTTCATCGATTATGTAAATATTGTAACTGCCGAAACTTAGGGTTTCTAGATGTCTTTCACACAACTTTAAAATTCGAGGTACGTGGAGCAGAGGAGATAACAGTGCAATGGGCTGAAACAGTCCAAGGTAGTATCATGCTTATTCCGATATACCTCAAAAATTAAAGATGAATTTTATCTTTTGAAGAAAAATAGATTCACATATGCTCAAGTTATTTTCTAGCGTCTAAAGTGAGGTGATGCTTCGGCACAAGCGGTTGTCTAGGTCGAGGATACTTTACTTTTCTAAGGCGGTGTCGTTAAAATTCACGGAGAGTAAACTCTCTTTAGGAACAAGGCAGGTCTCAAAGTTTTTAACCACGGAGGACAAGTCCCCTATCGACTCACTCACAGAGAATGAACATCAGTCTGTGGGTCTTGAAAACCAGTTTTACAAACCTCGAACCCATCAATGAAAATAACTTGCCCTATACTTTGTAAAATAAACTCGGGTCCTAGCGGTCTACAAGTGTTGATTAAAACCGCCCTCAACCTCATCGAAGTAATACTATTGCTGAAAAATCGCTTGTATGCGTGGGGGGGAAGTATCCCGCGTTTCCCAATCTACATAAAAACGGATCCAACAAAGCACCATTCAAATGAAGGGTTTTGGTCATGATCAACAAAAGAGGCTTCACCTACATGTTACACTTTAGAAACTACAATAAACTACAAGCATACACAAAAACTATCAACTTCCTAGAAATTATCTAAGTGTATCAACATCACAATATACATCACACACATCGGCAATTAAGCAAAATAAAAAACCAAAAACCAACAACCAAAAATCAACAACCAAAAATCGGATAAGTCCTATTTACTATTACACTTCCGAAAATCCTATTAATACATATCCCAAAATCTATTGAAAAATTAAAATAACCTGCAATATACATAATTACAAACAACACTTTATGAATCAGAACATTATAATCTCCCCGGCAACGGCGCCAAAAATTGATGGAGGTGTTTCCAAGCACAAAATACCTGCAAAACAACTTCATACATATAATACCCTTCTTTTGTCAATTGTAGTTAGGACAAGTAGGGATCGTTCTATCCGGGGAAATTAAGGGCTTTCAATTACATAAAGTATTGCACAAAAAGGGGGTATCGATTTTTAACTAAATATCTACTGATTTTTTTACGAAAATTTAATTCCTAAGCTATTATATACAATTGATCAACATCTTCCACACAATCACCAAACACAAATCTCATTATACATGCAACAAAATTAAAACAAGTAATAGGGGCAGCAGCAAAAATCGAATTCAAGATCAACTAAGTTCCAATTTAATTAGAGCCAACGCGGTTATTCTAATTATTCAAGACATCACAAGTATTTAGAATCCACAACGCGTGTAATCCTAAACATGGTACTAATCGGTTTAATAACACAACGCGTAGAAATTAAACACAAATAGCACATAAGCACATATTGTCGAATTGGAACATGTTAGCAAGTATGGCGTCACTCATCTCACATCGACATGTAAATTTCCAGAATTACTCTAGCCCTTAGATAAATACATATTAAAATCCACAACGCGTGAGATCCAACATATATTAAATCGGCATATGAATTCAACATCTAGATAACAACCATGGCCTACGATTGCATCTAAACATCTCCTCCGGTTGCACACGAATTAAGGAAATAAACCTAATTAAACCAAGAAAACATGCTAAAGCTACTGCCCATAATACAAATTTAATTAAACCACATATATAATTCGGCAATCATATACAAAATTTCCAAACATTTATAACAAAGATCCGAAGATCCCATATATAGTTATCAATACCGAAAATAAAATCAGAAACCAAAACATATTTCATAGACAAAAGTATGTTTAAATACAAAGAATCAAAAGCCAATAAAGTACAATCCATGTTACAACCTTATGAAGATTCGGCAAGGATTGGTGATGATGGAATTTTTGTGAAAGGTGGTGGTGATTCGGCAAAGCTTCTTGGTAAGAATTTCTGAATTTATTTTGGCAGAGGTTCGGCAAGGATTTTATGAGGAAGAGAAGATCCTTTTTATGAATACAAAGTGTTGTATTTATAGAGGAAGGGAAAGGCTAGGGTTCGGCAGCTTTTTTTTCTTCAAGAAAACCGAAACCCTATAGGTTTTGGTTTCGGCAAAGTCTTCCTATTTTTCTTCTCTTGTTGCTGCCGAAAATCCCCTTTTAATTATCTTCAATTAATCCTCTTTTAATTCGGCAACAAGTAATGCATATGTCTTCAATGAGGTCCACATTCATCCCAAGCTTTTCTCCTTTCTTCTTTTCCGAAATTAACATGATAATGGCTGAATAAATTCCTTGTTATCTCTTCTTCTTTGCCGAAATATCTTTCATTTTTCTTCAATAAACTTTCTTTTAATTCGGCAAATAACCCTTGCACAAAGTCACAAGGAAACCAAATCCGAATTGGTTTCCTCCTCTTCTTTCTCTTTCACGGCAAGGAACCTTTTCTTGCCGAAAATTCCCTCCAATTCTTCCAGTAATCTTCTCTTTAATTCCTGAAAAATAAGAATAAGAATTAAATTAAAAAGAAGATAAAAAGATGTAGCACAATTATCATGAGTAAGAGTCCTAGATAGATAAGGAATCCTAGTCCAACAAGGAGTTGTATTTTCAATGAAATTCTTTCGACATTTCAAAAACGTCGAGCATTTGTAGACTCCTTGTTCGACTAAAACTCTTCAATTCGTAGACTTCAATTAGGACTCAAACTCGTAGAATCCCAATTCAACTGGGATTCCTACTTTAGTAAGGATTCCTTTTCCAAATAGAGTTCTACTTGAAAAAGGAGTCCTAGTCACAATCAAACTCTTATTAGGAATCCTAGTTCAATAAGGACTCCACCATAATTATGCATTTTCACAATTTATAGCACAAACCGAAACCACACAAGTATTAGAAACGACAAACAATGAAAATTCCATTTCGACAAGTTTCCTAGTCAAAATAGGTTTCCTAGTCCAAACAGGATTCCTAGTACAACAAGGAGTCCTACTCAAACTAAAACTCTTCAAAATTAGACATTTCTGCATTTTAGCTCAATTTATTCACCAACACTTGCCAACGACTCCAACATGACTCAATGACTCTATATTACAACAATAAGGGATAAGAAATGCATAAATGGGGGTAAAACATATTAAGAACGTCGCATTTTATGCTCCTATCAAACACATAGCTTTCAAGTTAAGCATTCAAATGTAAGCGCGATAATTCCAAGCGTCATAGACATGTTTCATGGCATGAATAAGTAAGAAGTGATAAAATAAGCATGTAAACATGTCAAGTTAATCAAATCCTCCTCACTAGGCATACTCTCTTCTTTTCACTCATGATATGACAATATTCACTCAAAGTATATGCAAGAGAATAGATTAAGAATTACAAAGAGTAACTTGTATATGTCATCAAATAAAGGCACTTTGTGAATAGTATTATCAAGATAAACTTCATATAACAATTATGTGCATAAATGAACCAAAACCATAAGCTCAACTCTTGAGATAATCTCCACATACAAAGTTCACATATTTTAAGAATCATGAGAGATCTTTACAAGGGAATATAATGGGGCTTAGCCTAAGGTATTCGTATTTAGGATAATGGTGAGAAAATGTCACCAACACTTAGCAAAGCTCAATACTCCTTATGACTTCACTCCAAAGGCCAAATTTCATTATGTTGGACCCAAACTTCATTCTTTTATTCCCCATAACAAAGTGAACATGAACAAAGGTCAAGTATAACAATAATAGACCTTCAATTATTAAACAATCTCTAAATTCACAACAAGAACTCAATCCAAAACTTTTCTTTTCTTTTGTTGCCGAATTTTTTTTTCTTTCTTTGATTTGTTTCGGCACAAATTTTTCTTTTTATTTTCTGTCCGATTTCTCTTTTTGTTTCGGCAATCATATTTCTTTCATGCTTTTGGATTGGGTCACCCCACACTTGCTTCAAATCATCACTCCAAATCACAATTCCACAATAAAAATTAAGCTTTACCAAGTCTTGATAACAAGGGTTAGGATAAAACTATTCTAAGCACAAGGAATGTGTATCATGGTGATGAAATAAAATGGCTGAATTTCGGCTCAAAGGGGTTAAAACTAAGGAGTCCCACGACGGGCACAAATTAGGCACATGCTTTATTTGGCTTTGGTGGTAATCCTAACAAGATCATCTCAATCATATTCGAAATCAAGGCATAGTCATGAATAATAGTCTCAAAAATCAACAAGAGTGAGTTCTAGCATTCTAGAGTTCATTAAAATCTATGGCACAAGTCATTGAATATTCAAAGAATGATGAAGTTTAGAATAAATTTCTGCCATGTATGTTATCATTTACGCACAAGAAGAAAGTATTTGGCACGAAAGCTCACATAGGATATTATGGAAACAATTTAACTCAAACATGCATGCTTTATTGTATGTCAATCATAATCTCACATGTTCATACCAATCACAATGTCTATGAAACTTACAATTAATTTTTATGATTATGCAAAACAATCATCTATGCATTCAAAGATATAATCATCATGGACTCATTTAGGGGCATCTATGACTCGATCTTAAGTAAAAACAAACGAAAATTTTTAAATTTTTCTGAACTTTTCTTTTTCTGACTCGAAATAATTAAAATAAATATAACAAAAACATAACAAAACACATGGAAACATGTATCACTACCCCACACTTAGAAAATTACATTGTCCTCAATGTAAATCAAAATAATGTTGTAATTTCTAAACATATGATACATCACACATCTCCATTTATACAATTCAACCAAAAAGAGTTTAGGGATTTAGAAAATGCAAACTCTCGTAGACGGCTCCTTCACAATTTTGGTTGAAATGGGTTGCCTCCCATGCAGCGCTTAGTTGTTTATAGTCCATTAGCCTAGACTCTTTTCATGCATACTAGGATCTTGGTGCATCCTCCATATTAATTTCTTCAATGGTGTGCTCCTCAAAAGGCTCGTAATAAGGTTTTAGTCGATGCCCATTTACCTTAAACGTTTTTCCTGTTTCAATACTCTGAATTTCAATGGCACCATGAACAAACACATTAGTAACAACATAAGGACCAACCCAACTTGATCTTAATTTTCCAGGAAATAATCTAAGACGAGAATGAAATAACAAGACTTTTTGACCAATTTCAAACGTTTTTCTCCTCAATTGCTTGTCATGGTAAACTCTCGTCTTCTCTTTGTAAATCAAAGCGGCATCATATGCATCATTTCTTATTTCCTCAAGCTCGCTTAATTGCAATTTCATGTGCAAACCTGCCGAATCTAAGTTCATGTTGAACTCTTTAACTGCCCACCACGCCTTGTGCTCTAGTTCCACTGGGAGATTACATGTTTTACCGTATGTAAGCCTAAAGGGAGACATCCATATAGGCGTCTTGTAGGCTGTCCTATATGCCCACAAAGCATTATCAAGTTTGTCGCTCCAATCCTTCCTTGTTGAGCCAACAGTTTTCTCTAAAATCTTCTTGATCTCCCTATTTGAAACTTCTGCCATTCCACTTGTCTGAGGGTGATATGGAGTGGAAACTTTATGAGTTACTCCATATTTCTTGAGTAACGCCTCTATAGTTCTATTGCAAAAGTGAGAACCTCCATCGCTTATAAGAACACGTGGTACTCCAAATCTGGAAAATATGTTAGTTCTCAAGAATTCTGCAACAACTTTAGAATCATTAGTCCTTGTGGCTTTCGCCTCCACCCACTTTGAAACATAATCAACAGCCAATAAGATATAAAGAAAGCCTTTGAATGAGGGAAAAGGTCCCGTAAAATCTATACCCCATAAATCAAAAATTTCAACCTCTATAATAGGAGAAAGGGGTATTTGATCTTTTGGACCAATGTTACTTGTTCTTTGGCATCTGTCACACGTTTTACACATGGTATATCCATCTTTAAAAATTGTAGGCCAAAAGAATCTGCAATCCAATACTTTAAGAGCTGTCTTCTTAGGTCCAAAATGACCTCCACACGCCTCATTGTGACAAAAAGCTAGGATCGACCTATGCTCTTCTTGTGGGACATATCTTCGAATGATCTAATCACTACAATGCTTCCATAGATATGGATCATCCCATATGTAGTGTCGAGCTATCTTTTTGATTCTTACCTTGGCTGCATGCAAAAATGTACTAGGAAAAGTCTTAGTAACTAAGTGATTTACAATATCAGCATACCAAGGTTCATGTGTCTCAATACGAAAGAGCTTCTCATCTGGGAAGGACTCTCTCAATAGGAGCGTGTCCTCCTCTTGCACAATTCTGCTCAAGTGATCTGCTACAACATTTTTACTTCCTTTTTTGTCTTTGATTTCGATGTCAAACTCTTGTAATAAGAGGATCCATCGAATCAAGGGTGGTTTGGCATCTTGCTTCTTCATTAAGTACCTAAGAGCTGCATGATCTGAATAAACTGTTACTTTAGAGTTCAAAAGATAAGAACGAAATTTCTCTAAAGCAAAAATAACAGCCAAAAGCTCTTTTTCTGTGGTTGAATAATTCATTTGAGCATCGTTCAAAGCTCTAGAGGCATCGTATATTGCATTTGGCCTCTTCTCGTTTCTTTGTCCAAGCACAGCTCCAACGGCATAATCACTTGCATCACACATGAGTTTGAAAGGAAGCTCCCAATTAGGTGGTGCCATTATTGGTGCCGAAATTAGCAATTCTTTGAGTTTCAAAAATGCTGCCTCACATGCTACATCCCAAACAAACGGAACATCCTTCTGCAAAAGAGAACACAAGGGTTTTGCCACCAAAGAAAAGTCTTTGATGAACCTTCTATAGAAACCTGCATGGCCAAGAAAAGAACGAACCTCCCTCACAGTTTTGGGGGAGGGTAAATGTTGCATAACATCAATCTTGACTTTATCAACCTCTAT
The DNA here is from genome assembly GCA_963682095.1 of Potentilla sterilis. Classification (NCBI taxonomy): domain Eukaryota; kingdom Viridiplantae; phylum Streptophyta; class Magnoliopsida; order Rosales; family Rosaceae; genus Potentilla; species Potentilla sterilis. The sequence continues at coordinate 7,608,792 of OY821764.1, forward strand.
TCCCTTAGCAGATATTATGTGTCCCAAAACTATACCTTAATTAACCATAAAATGACATTTTTCCCAATTCAAAACAAGGCTAGTTTCTACACATCTCTCTAAGATTAATTCCAAATTTTCTAAACATGTATCAAAGTCTTGTCCATAAACAGAAAAATCATCCATAAAGACTTCAATGATATTTTCAATATAATCTGAGAAAATAGAATACATACAACGTTGAAATGTACCTGGTGCGTTGCATAAACCAAAAGGCATGCGTCGATAGGCAAACGTACCAAAGGGGCACGTAAACGTTGTCTTCTCTTGGTCATCCGGGTGAATGCAAATCTGGTTGTACCCGCTATACCCATCCAAGAAGCAATAGAATTCGTGTCCAGCTAATCTTTCAAGCATCTGGTCCATAAATGGCAAAGGCATGTGATCCTTACGTGTAGTAGCATTCAGCTTTCTGTAGTCGATGCACATCCTATGACCCGTCACTAATCTTTGTGGCACAAGTTCATCCTTGTCATTTGTCACAACTGTGACTCCACTCTTCTTAGGTACAACTTGGACGGGTGAGATCCATTGGCTATCCGAGATCGGATAAATCACGCCACAATCAAGTAATTTTATTACCTCGTCATTCACAATCTTCATCATAGGGGGGTGTAAACGTCTCTGACCCTCCCTTGTAGGCTTGGCTCCTTCTTCGAACAAGATCCTGTGTACGCATGTAGTAGGGCTTATACCCTTGATATCTGCCAAAGTCCATCCAATGGCGGTCTTATTCCTCTTAAGCACATCAGTCAATTGAGTTTCTTGCTGCTCATTCAGCTTTGATGACACAATAACTGATAGAGTGTCATCGTTTCCCAAGTATATGTACTTCAAGTGATCTGGTAGAGCCTTAAGCTCTAATGTTCCACAGATGGTAGAATTTTATTAGTGGAAATTGGAATTGACAAGAGTTTCTTAGAACCTAAATAAGGGACTGCCTCCATTTCGGCAGCCACTTGTGCCATACACGGCTCAAGTTCGAGCCATGCTTCTTCTGAAATCCATTCTCCTCCTTTGTCAATTCCGGCCCCTTGCTCAATAGCTCGTTGCTATTGATCCAATGCTTCTGTTAAAACCTGTGCACAAGAGTCAATAACATCAATAGCATAGCACGGTTTTAGATCAGAAATTGGATACCTCATTGCTTCAAATACATTGAAGTTTATCACTTCACCATCAAATTCCATGGTGAGATTTCCCTCAGCAACATCTATCTTAGTTCTTGCTGTTCTCATAAATGGTCGCCCCAACAAAAGTTGAGTAGAATTAAGGGGCGACTCTTCCATATGAAGCACATAGAAATCTGCTGGAAATATCAGATTATTTACCTGCACAAGAACATCCTCAACATATCCCTCAGGATATTTGTTAGACCTATCCGCAAGTTGGATAATCACATTGTCTTTTTCCAAAGGTCCTAGACCTGGAGACTCATACACATTATAGGGCATCACATTAATTGAACCCCCTAAATCTAGCATCACATTTGAAAAGTGTGATTGCCCAATAATACATGGAACGGTGAAACTGCCTGGGTCTTTCATCTTTGGAGGGAGCTTGCGTTGGATAACAGCTGAAACTGTTTCGCTCATCTTAACAACTTGCTCCTCTCGAGTATGCCTCCTTATTGTACATAGTTCTTTTAAGAACTTGGCATACTTGGGTATCTGCTTGATGCATTCTAGCAAGGGTATGTTCACCTCCACCTTGCGAAAGATATCAAGCACTTCCTCATCTGATTTGTCCTTTTTGGACTTGTTGAATCTTGAGGGAAAAGGTAAACATAAAGATGGGTTAGTTTTAACTAAACCACTAAGATTTGAATCGCTTACCTTAGGTACTTCCTAGTGAGGAGGATCGGATTAGCTATACATGTTTACATGCTTATATGTTGTTCTTATATGCTTATATTGATGATACATGTTCATGAAACTTAGAATTTTCGTGCTTAGCAATCTCATGCATCAACTTGAAAGTTATGTGTTCATACGAGCCTGAGACAAATCATTAGGGGCAATAGTTTGTTTAGAGTCTTAGTTTAATTTAGTTTTGCTAAGGGACTAGCAAAAGATAAGTGTGAGGTAGTTGATAAAAGCATAAAATGTTACGTTCTTAATATGTTTTACCCTTTATTTGTACTTTGTTTAACCCTTATTGTTTTAGAATCAAGTCATAATATCGAGTCATGAGTATTTGGTAGAGTTATCGTGTTAAGAATAGATAAAAATGTACAAAAATACTAGAAGCCGATTTAAAGAGATATAGAGTTGTTTCATTAGATCTGTAAAGCTTTGGCTATACTTTTGATGGATTTTTCTTCATTTACATGCAGGAAATATATTCATGATTGAGAAATGGAAAGAATTAGAACAATCGGACAAAGAAAAGATACCAGGAATTAAAAGCACAAATCAGTGCAAATCTAGTAAATTCAGTAATTTCCTGGGCACATCACCCAACTTCCAAAATTCATCCAGGACGATTCACAAGGAACCACAGTGCGATCCATATATGCATGAAAAGCTCTATGAGTCTAATTTCTATAGAACATGGAATTGCATCAAAAGCTTTCCTGGGGAGAAATTTATGCCAACTGCAACACCAAAAGGTCAGATCAGCAGAGTCCCTGCCGAGAAGATGAAGTTACTGCATACCGAACAAGAAGCTGCGGTTCCTTCACCAAAGAAGTATCCAAACGCACCGAATGGGAGTTCCTGAGCTCAATGAAGAATAGGAAATTTGGCAAAAGAAGAAATTTTAAAAATAGGAAAGAAGAATTTGCCTAATCCTAACAAGAAAAGGAAAACCTAATCTAACTAGGAAAAGGAGAACTTTGCCTGTTGCAATTAGGAGAACTATCCAAGTCCATTGAGGAGAGGTGATGCCGAATCCTTAGAGAGAAGACAGAAATCTACAATGAATCATCATCAAATTCGGCAAAGAACAATTCCTAGAAGAACAAAGAATGCAACAAAACCAAAACCAACAAGGATTGATATTTCCTTGTCGAATTACACAAGGAATTTTGCCGAATCCCTTGCAGCCTTACTCCTATAAATAGAGGCATCCTCTCTACAGAAAAACTTGTCACATCTCAAGCATAAACACTTAGCCAAAAGCTCTACTAAGTCTCTCAAGCACCAAACACAAAAGTTACTTAGCCATAACCCGATTCCACCACACTCTATAAGACCGAATCTCACCTATACCTTCTGCCGATCAATCCATCAACGCTTGCCGAAGTCTTCAAGGTTTCTAAAGTGTGATCCACTCCATCTATGGCTCTTGTATTCTTTTATATGTGTGTGTGTTGTATGAATTTATTTCAATATTTGGTTTTTGTTAAACTCTTATATGAACCAATTATTTGATTGTAGTTTATAAAGTTGTTTTGCGATTTTAACTTGTAATTTTCGTATGTTTGATAATTAGGACAGTAGGTGTCGATACATGTTTAAGATTTAAAATTGGTTAGTAATCTAAGGATTGGGCATTAAAAACTGAAAATTAGTTGTGTTGGAAAAGCATGTAATTCTAGATGTTAGGTTTCATCAAACTAGAGTAATAACAAGCTAAGCTAGACCTACCCGGTTGTTTTGATTTGTGTTGCTTGATAAGAGCATAATATGCGACATTCTTAATGTGTTTTATCCCCATTTATGCAATTGTTTAACTCTTATTGTTGTAATATAGAGTCGTTTAGTCGAGTCAAGAGTCTTGGGCGGAGTTTTTGGAGAAAAGAGCTTAATTGTCAAATATTGCATGATTTATGAAGAGTTTGATTCAAAGTAGGATTCCTTATTGCATTAGGAATCCTAATCGGTTTAGGAGTCTAGCTACAATCTCTCGACGTTTCTCAAAACGTCGAAGGTTTTAAGAGTTTCAATCAAAATAGAACTCCTTGTTGAACCAGGAAATCCTGACAGAATCAGGAATCTATCAAATCATAAATTGTGCTACATTTTATCTTCTTTTTTTAATATATTTTTGTCTATTATTTTCAGGAATTAAAGAGGAGATAAATGAAGAATTTTGGAAGCAAATTAAATGAAGAAATCGGAAAGGAAAAGAATTCAAATGCAACCAAGAAAGGAATGCATGAATTGATGTCGAAACTTGTATGGGAAGAATCAAAGAGTCCTAAAAGCTATAAGGAAGGGAATTCACTGCAACGAGAAGAAAAAGAAAGGAGTTTGATGCTGAAATTAAAAGAGAAATTCAAGGATGAATGTGGACTTAATTCTCTCTACATTCATTTAGGTTTTGCCGAATTAAATAAGGGAGCAATATTCAGTAATTATACAAGGAATAATTCGGCAAACAAAAGAAGGAAAAATCAAGACTTACCTTGTAAGGAAAAGAGGAAGAATTCGGCACCAATACCTTTGTGCCGAAACCCTAAGAGATAAAACCCTAGTTCCTCTTGCTCCCTTATATATAGTTCGGCACATATTCAGAAAAATCATCTCATCTCTCACTTTCACATAGCCAAAGCTCTGCCGAAATTCCACCACAATATCCAAAGAAAAGTAAAGCCGAAACCCCTCTCCATCACTATCTAAATTTCGTACCATCCATCTCCATTGAAACCACTCTTTGCCGAAGCTTTCTTGAAGGTTTACCAAAGTGTGATTAACTCTTCTTCCATGACTTTTATTTTTCTGTACAATTACTTAACTTTGTCTATGAAGTTTGTAAGGATTTGTGGATGTTTTATTGGTTTTGTTAATCTGAATTTAGACTTTCGAATATGCATGTTTGTTGTTTAATTTCTGATTTTTTGTTCTTAACAGGTTTCGAATTCTAATCAGGGTTTGTATATAATTTTCGCAAGTTACCAGGGTTTTGTTTTGATTTATTTTCTGAATTCGTATGCACAACAAGTTGTATACTTGAGGGCAGCCTAGGCCATGGCTGATTCTTGGGTGTATGCTTCATGTTGCCGAATGTGTATGAGATAAATTATACATGAAGTTAGTTTACCTTGTATGAATTCTAAGGGTAGAGTAATTCTGAAAATATGCATGATAATGGGGTGAGGTGACGCCATACTTGTTACTTGTTTCCAATTCGACTCATTGTGCTTATGTGTTTCTTGGTTTAATTTCTACACGAAGTGTCTTTAAACTGATTAGCACTATGTTTAGGATTACGCACGAAGCTGGTTCTAAATAATTAAGGAGTTTTGCTAATTAGATGAACCACGAAGGGCTCTAATTAAATTGGAACTAAAATACTTTCTTTGAGGCTTGCTAAATTTTATGTTATGATTCCTTGTTTGATCTCGTTACATGTTATGTGAGTTTCGTGTGATGTGTTATGTGTGAAGATGATGATCATATGTGAATAATAGTTTGGGTTTTTATTAATATTATTTTCGTAAATTTTCAATAGGTTTAGATACAAATTTTCAATCCTCCTTTATTATGTAATACTTCATGAGATTAAATGCTCTTGATTTCCCCGGATAGAACGATCCCTACTTGTCAATACTACACTCGACACAAGAAGGGTAATATATGTATGAGATTATTTTGCAGGTACAAATTGTGCACGTAATTTGGTCCCATCAATTTTTGGAGCCGTTGCCGGGAAAATTAAAATTATTTAATTTCATGATGTGTTACTTTGTATCATTGTATAAATTTTGATGTGCATAATTGTTTATAGTTTCGGTTTTGTATAATTTTCAGGTTTCGGCATGTAATAGCCTAATTAGGTTTCGGTTTTTGTTTATAATTATGGCCGAATGTATGATATAATATGTGATTTATGTGTGTAACATTTAGATAAATTGTTAGGAAGTTAAAGATTTATTTATGTTTAGTTTATTGTAGGTTCTAAAGTGAACGGAATAGGTGAAGTCCCTTTTGTTAATATTGGATATAACCCTCCATTTGTACCTTGTTAAGGTCACTTGGGGTTGAGGGCGGCTTTTATTAACACTTGGAGAACTGTCTAACACATGGTTATTCTTAACTGAGTAAGGGGCATAAAGGTTCGCCTATTAGTTCGTTTGTCTTTAATTTGGTTTCAAGGTTTGTTTAACTAGATCTCAAGGCCCACAGACTGACGTTCCTTCTCGGTGAGGGAGTCGATAGGGAGTTCGCTCTCCGTGGTTACCAACAACGAGTCTTGCCGTGATCCATCTTAGAAACTTTCGTTCTAGCCTTCTGAAAACACAGAATAGTCATGTCTAGACGACAATACTTGTGCTGCACGTCCACCTTGCTTTAGAACTTAGAAAATAACTTTGCATAAATAGATTTATATAGCTTCACAAATGAAAGATCTCTTTAAATTTTAAGGTATATCGGATAAAAGCATGATACTACCTTGGGCTGCTTCAGCACATTGCACTGTTATCTCCTCTGCTCCACGTACCTTGAATTTTAAAAGTTGTGTCAGTAAAAGCAATTAGACTCTAAGAGTTCGACATATTTGATGTGTTATAATTTTCAGATACTTTGTGAAACATGAACCGAATTCTTGTGAAAATAACATGTAAATTTTCGGGAAACCTTGTGTAAATTTCGTTTGAAATTTTTGTGTGATATACTTAAAAGAATTCGTAAAAAAAAAAATTAAAAATTAAAATTTTTTTTTTTTTTTAACTCTAACCATACTTGCTAACTCTAAATCTAACTTTCTAACTTTTATTCTTTTCTTGTATGTATGTCTCCTGTAACATGTTGTAACTACCCGCAATTTTCGTTGAGCCTTTGTCTTTGTTTATCTAACATACTTGTAGAGTTTGATTGTCAGTTGCAAATCATAAGGAATAGGTGAAGAATTACATTGTTAACAATTGATTGGAACTCTCAATAAGTTGGGAAGGACGACTTGTACGTTACAAGAAGAGACTCCATACTCTAAACTTGTGTTCATGATGTGCAATTAAATTCTACTTAATTAATTGTTGTATATTGGTACACTAACTTCTACTGACTTTTGCTAATTTGCTAACTCTATACTAACTTATTCTTTGAATTCTACAAAAGATCTTATGGCTGAAGGAACTCAGTTTATCAAGAATCTTGTATCCTCAAATGTGCCTATTGGGTTCCCACTTCGGTTCTCATTATTGTTCTCTCTGATGACGCTATGCGGATTATGAGTGAAGTGCCGGCAACAAGTTTAGATGGAAATCGATTAAAGCCTCATATGAGCAATTGGAGGAGCGACTTTTGGTGGATGTACACCTCCAAGAGGCGCCAATTACGAAAGAATGAATAGAGAAGAGTCTAGGCTAAAGGACTATAAACAATTAAGCGCTGCATGGGAGGCAACCCATTTCAACCAAAATTGTGAAGGAGCCATCTACGAGAGTTTGCATTTTCTAAATCCCTAAACTCTTTTTGGTTGAATTGTATAAATGGAGATATGTGATTTATCATGTGCTTAGAAATTATAACATTATTTTGATCTACATTGAGGACAATGTAATTTTCTATGTGTGGGGTAGTGATACATGTTTCCATGATTTATTTTTATTTGTTTTGTTTGTTTATTTAGTTGTATCGAGTCAGAAAAAGAAATAACATAAAAATTTAAAAATTTTCGTTTGTTTTTAGTTAAGATCGAGTCATAAATGCCCCTAAAGAGTCGATGATGATTATATCTTTGAATGCATAGATGATTGTTTTGCATAATCATAAAAATTAATTGTGAGTTTCATGGATATTGTGATTGGTATGAACATGTGAGATTATGATTGACATACAATAAAGCATGCATGTTTGAGTTAATTTGTTTCCATAATATCCTATGTAAGCTCATGTGACAAATACTTTCTTCTTGTGCGATAAATATGAAAAAAAAAAAAAAAGGCAGAATTTATCAAAACTTCATCATTCTTTGAAAATTCAATGACTATGTGCCATAGATTTTAATGAACTCTAGAATGCTAGAACTCACTCTTGTTGATTTTTGAGACTATTATTCATGAAATGCCTTGATTTCGAAAGTGATTGAGAAGATCTTGTTAGGATTACCACCAAAGCCAAATAAAGCATGTGCCTAATTTGTGCCCGTCGTGGGACTCCTTAGTTTTACCCCCTTTGAGCTTATATTGAGCCTATCTTTCATCACCTTATACACATTCCATATGCTTAGAATAGCTATACATTTACCTTTATTCTCAAGACTTGGTAAAGCCTATTATCATGGAATTGTAACTTGGAGTGATGTTATGAAACAAGTGTGGGGTGAACTTAGCATTGTTTATAAATTGATTAATGCCGTACCCAAAAGAAAAGAAGAAAAACAATTCGGACAGAAAAATACAAAGAGAAAAATGTTAGTCTGAAACAAAAGAAAGAGGAAGGCACGGTTTCAAAGTGATTTTTGCTAAGTTGTTGTGAAATTGGAGTTTGTTTGAAAATTGAAGGTCTATCATTGTATACATGACCTTTGTTCGATTTCACTATGTTTGGGGAAGAAAAGAATGAAATAGGGCCCAACAAGTTGAAACTTGGCCCTTAGAGTGAAGTCATTAGGAGCATTGAGCTTTACTAAGTCTTGGTGACATTTATCACCACTATCCTAAATGCCAATTCCTTATGCCGAGCCCCAATATATTCCCTTGTAAAGATCTCTCATGATTCTTAAAATAGGTGAACTTTGTATGTGGAGATTATCTCAAGAGTTGAGCTTATGGTTTTGGTTCATTTGTGCACATAGTTGTTATATGAAGTATATCTTGATAATATTATTCACAAAGTGCTTTGATTTGATGAAATATGCGAGCTATTTGTAGTCTTGCAATCTATTCTCTTGCATATACTTTGAGTGAATATTGTCATATCATGAGTGAAAAGAAGAGAGTATGCCTAGTGAGGAGGATTGAATTAACTTGACATGTTTACATGCTTATTTTCTCACTTCTTACTTATTCATGCCATGAAACATGTCTATGACGCTTGAAATTATTGTGCTTACATTTGAATGCTTAACATGAAAGCTACACTACCAGAAAAAAGTCTTTTACCGACGAAAAAAAAAAAACGGCCGATGACATACTATTTTCGTCGGCTATTCCCAAGAATGGCCGACGATTTTTTATTTCGTCACTAAAAATAAAAAATCGTCGGCTATTCCACAAGAATGGCCGACGATTTTTTCTTTCGTCCCTAAAAAATATTTTTCGTCGGCTATACCCCTAGAATGACCGACGATTTAAAATTTTCGTCGCCTGTTCTCTTAAAGTATAGCCGACGAAAACTTTTGAAAGTTTGGCCGACGAAATTGGCATTTTCGTCGGCTATGATAAAAAAAAAAGAAAAAAAAATAGCAGCTTCCATTTTCTATCACTATCGACAAACCAATGCTTCGTCCTTCAAATGCAAATGTGTCGTGAAATAAGATATGACCGAAATAATGAAATACGTCTACGGTTGAAAAATGACAAGATTCCGACAAAATCTGTGTGCCGAATGTTGCGGTTAACTGTTTTTTACTTCCGTTTTCCTATGGGTAGCCTAACGTTCGGTAAATATTTTGAGGAAAATTTTTATATAATTAGTTGCGTCTCATCGATTTGAAACTATTATCTGTTGAAGGTCAGGCCAAAAAACGTCATTTAGACAGGCCAATTAC
>OY821764.1:7618630-7726130 GCA_963682095.1 Potentilla sterilis
TCGGCACCAGACCCTTCTCCAGGCGGGGCGGCCGTCGAGCAGTTCACTTCCGCCTGTCGGGCCAGATGCTCCGAGGTTCAGTCGGCAGCTATTTCAGGACGAGATAGCTGCAGACGTTCCTCAGGTTCGTATGCCTGAGGTTCATCGGGAGCCGATGACGAGTCCGACGACGTCTGCTGCTGACTCGACTGAGGGTCCTACTCCCCCAAATCAGCTCTACCTCCCGTACAACATTCCTGCGATACCGGAGGTCGACTATCGTGGTGTGCCCATATGGCCTGATATGCCTCAGTACGTGAGTGCTGCGGAGGCATACCAGCAGCAGCCATTTGAGAACCCTGACCTCCTGATTTCGGCGAGGAGAAAAGGAAAGTCGACAGACGGGTCATCGAGTTCAGGTAACATTCGATTTTATTAATTAAATGTTTTATAAAAATTAACGCACTAATATTTAATTTTATTAACCAATCGTCGTTTACGTGATAGGGACAGCCGCTAGCAGTTCAACGAGGAATACGAGAGGTGTCATATGTTTTGACACGCTCAGGAGAACTGTTGAGGGCAGGGGGAGGATCCAGATCAACGAACCTCCTAATCAGGAGGTTCAGGGGAAAAAACGCCGCGACTACTCGGGTTGCGTGGGGGCACTGATTAGGGACAGAGTCCCTATGTTGTGGACACGGTGGGCTGATGTGCCCGAAGAGATCAAGAGGGAGGTGAACAACGCCGCGTCGGTGAGTAATTTAAAAAATTTAATTTATTTATCGTAATATTTAATAATTTTCGGTATTGTTATAATTGTAAAACTAATAAAATATTATCTTTCAGACTTACTTCGAGATTGCCGAACACAGGGAGGATTGGGCGGACTCCGTGCAGAACTTGAGGTACGTTGGGAATTCCTAATCTTATAATTTGAAATATTTTATGATATTAATAATATTTCTAATGCACTTTTATTTTTTTCGTAGGTTCAAAGAGTGGAAGAACGATCTCCGTTCCCACTATAACGAATACGACAACCGTGGTCGTATGGGCACTCCCAGAGAGTTCATGTTCAGGGAGTACGAGTGGCGTTGGTTGAAGACAGTAGACTTCAACAACCCAGTTATGCAGGTAAATACTAAACTTCACTACAAATGTTTATTTTGTTAAAATTTTAATTATTAGTTTAATTATTTTATAATTATTACACTAATATTTTTTGATGCATTTTTCTAATATTTTATTATTTGTTTGAAGCAACGGTCTCGGATAAACTCTGCGAACCGCCGCCGTAACACAAACCCCCATCATGGTGGTTCTAGGCCGTTTGCACAATATCAGGAGGAGGCGCTTAGAGATCATCCTGATAGCAACCCGTACGAGGAGACGTTCAAGATCGCTTATCCACAAGCGACAGAACAGCTCGTAAGTCGTTCATTACGATTTCAAAATTTTAATTATTAATTTTACTTAATTATATATTTGTTAGAATATTAATTTTTTTTTCCCGTCCAATTAGGAGAGGGTGAACCGGGCCGAAGAAGAGGTGTTCTAGCAAGTAGTTCGGGAGACACAACCGAACATTTCAGAGGCAGATCTGGAAGAAGCCCTGCGCCAAGTCGACCGGTCCAATGTCCAAACGGCAGCGAGGATGTTCGACGCAGCGCCTTCCCAAACCGCTCAAACAACTACTACTGCCGGGGTTTGGGAAGTTCTAGACTAGGGCTCCTAAAGACCACTAACGGAGGTCAAAAGAAGGGAGGCGGGGAGAGCCAACAGGTGAGGGGGGAAGTGCGGAGATTGGCAGAAGAAAATGCAAGGTTGGCGGCTGAGTTCCAGAGATCACAGGAGGAACAACGCAGATCACAGGAGCAACATCGCAGAACACAGCAGTATTATTTAGATCTGTCCAGTTAGCATGCTGAATGCGAGAGAATTCAGCGACACAACTACGCCGGCCAACAAAACTGGTGGTATGATATGTTCGCGGCACAACAACAAGGCCTTGAACCCCCGCCCCCGTTTCAGCCGTTAGTTGAACCTCCAATGCCTCAACCTCCCGAGTTTGGTCAGCAGGATGACGACCATGATGGAGAGCAGGATGCTGGGGATGACCTGGTGGACTTTAGTGGTTTAGGTGATGATTGATGGGAGCCTAGGCTCGCACACCATAATAACCCTACAAAAGATCGTTAGTAGTATAAGCAAGTAGGGATCGTTCTAAGCCGGGGATTAAGGGTACCTGAGATATGAAATTGTTAAACCAAAATATACATATATATACACATAAACGTCACATATGGGGGAAAATATAGTTCGGCAGCAAAGCTGCCACTAACACTAAGATACGAAAATTAAACCTAAGCTAATATATACAGGTGATCATCATCTCTCACACAAAACAGTTCACACAAAAGACTCTTTAAAACATAGATTCATATGCAAGAAAGTAAGAGACAAGTATTTAGCATGTTCAAAATTCAAATTAGTTTCGACCGTAACTAGAGCTTCCGCTCTGTACCTAGTTACTAGACTCCTCAAGTTCTTTCAGGACAAACTTCCGTTCTAGCCCTAAAGATTTTTATGCTAATCCGGTTAAGACTTAACATACATCGCACAAGAGTCTTAAATCGAAAACATGTAAACAAGTAAGGTTGTCAATCATCTTATTTAGCATGCAAGTTCTAAGATTAATAGCCCTTAGTGAATAACACAAATCATAGAGTCCGTCAGGTCCATCTAGTTTGTAATTACTCTAGCAGATTAAACCTAATACCTAGATTATGTTCAAAGACAACACCAAGTATCGATTTTCATGCCCTCACCTTAGATTACTAACCAATTTAAATCCTAAACATGCTTCTAATACCACTGCCCTAATTATCCAAACATACACAATCCATGAATTAAAATTGCAAAATTCATCACATAAATTCCAACAAAAATCGCAATTCATGTTCATCATACAATACCAAACGAAAACAAAGTATTTTTATAACAACAAATGTGACTAAACCGAAAATAAAAATACAAGTCATAGGGATGGATCACACTTTAGAAACCTTGGAGAGCTTCGTCTTGGTGTGGTGAATGAGGCTCGGCAGTGGCTAAGGTAGGGAATGGAATCGGTGGTGAAAGGTGGTGGAATCGGTGGACTTGTGTTTTAGGGTTTCGGTTTAGAACTTTGGTAGAACTTTTGGCAGAGTTTCGGCTAGTGTTTTGCAAGAGATGAGATGATTTTCAGAATAAAAAAGTGGGGTTATATATAGAGGAGAGGGGCTGCCGGCTGCCCTATTACAAAAGGAATTCAGAAAACCAAGTGGGATAAGGATTTGAAACCTTCCTTTCTTAGTTCAATTAGGTTTTCTTTTTCTGAATTTTTCTTCAAGGCTTGGGCTTCACATCTTCATGGACTTCTTCAATAATCATTGGACTTCATTGCATAAGTTTTGATCCACAGAGAATGCATCCAATTGCCGGTAGCACACATTGCACATAATCTGCCTTATTCGGCAGCTTCTCCTAGTTTGACTAGGAGAACTTCTTTCTTCATTTTCTTCTTCAATGCCATGGCTAGGTGACTTCCTCTTCCCTTCTTTAAGCTTGAACCATCTTCATAAATGCATTTGTGCACCATTTGGTCCATCAAAAACAGAAAACACAAAAAGGGGGCAGTAGGTTCCTGGAATCGGCAGATTTGATGTTGCTGTAGTAACTCCGGCATATCTCCATCCTCGGAGCTCCGATTGATGCGATTCTAAGTCTCATATAAACTAGACACATATGGCCATCTCTCCATAAAATATCTCGATCAAATTCCTTGTGAGTCGTCGGGAATGAATTTTCGAAGTTGGATCAAAGTCCCAGGAAAATCCTGGAAGCCCCTGGAATGGAATGCTCGGACTGCCGTTTTGTAGCCGACTTTTGGGTGACTTCCCTAACTCCGATTGATCTGAAATTTTAACACGACATTCCTCAACATATTAATATTAAGCACACCAAATTTTATAGAATTCGGACAAGCATAGATCACAGTTTCACTCATCTCAAAATCACGAAAAAGACATATTTTGTATTATTTTCCAGATTTCTCAAACTTAGTCATTTTTCGGATTCTTAACCATTTTTCACCAAACTCTACCAAATTAACACTAAACTATATTAAGACTCAATTTTAGATAAATAAGGGTTAAACAAAGAAAACGAGGGCATAAGCATATAATATCGTAGCATATTGTGCTCCTATCAACTACCCCACACTTATCCTTTGCTAGTCCCTTAGCAAACTAAATTAAACTAGACTCTAAACAAACTATTGCCCCTAACAATTTGTCTCAGGCTCGTATGTACACATAGCTTTCAAGTTAATGCATGAGAATGCTAAGCACGAAAATTCCGAGCTTCATGAACATGTAACATCAATAAAAACATAGAAGAACAAAAGTAAGCATGTAGACATGTTAAGCTAATCCAATCCTCCTCACTAGGCATACTCTCTTCTTTTCTCTTGAAGCATGGTAATTCACTCATAAGTATATGCAAGCGAAAGATAATGAATTACAAAGAGTGACTTGCATATATCAAAGAAACGAAAGCACTTTGTGAATTTTGATGGAAAAACCTCATATGACAACTATATGCACCGATGAACCAAAGCCATATGCTTACTCTTGAGATAATCTCCACAATCAAATTTTAACCATCTTAAGAATCATGAAAAAGATCAATAAAAGGGTTGTAATGGGGCTAGGCTAAGAGGTATTCGATATTTGGATAAGGAGGCTCAAAAACGTCACCATGGCCTTTGGCAAAGCTCAAAATCTCCTTATGTCTTCTTGCCAAGAGGGTCAAATTTCATCTTGTTGGACCCATACTTCATTCTTTTCTTCCCATAAATCATTACAACAATAATCTAGACAATAGCCATGCACAAATTTTTTTTCTTTTTTTTCATGCCTATGCCGTACCCTCTTTCTTACTTGCTCTCGGTTCTCTTTTCCTTTTTCTTTTTGGTCCGAGCACATTTTTCTCTTTTCTTTTTCTTTTGGCACGGCATACATACACTTCTCATATAGATTCATGGCTAAGTCTACCCCACACTTGTTCTTCTTCATCACACACGCGAAAACGCTTTCAAAAATCAAGCTTTGCCAATACTTTGATTAAGGGTAAAGGCACAACTATACTAAGTTCATGGAAAGTGTTTAAGGGTGATGAAAGAAAAGGCTCAACATAGGCTCAAAGGGGTTTACTAAGGTGTCCCACGACAGGCTCCCATATGGCTCATGCTTTATTTGACAATGGTGGTAAACCTAAATGATCTTTATTCAATCATATTCAAAATCAAGGTATTTTATGATATAAACGTTTCAAAAACCAACAAGAGTAAGTTCTAGCATACTAGAGTTCATTAAAAAGCTATGGCATATAGTCATCGAATATGCAAAGAATTATGAGGTTTCATGCTTCTTACGAATCTATCGAATTTTTTATTTTTTATATTTTTTTTTTTACTCAAGAAGAAAGCAAATTGGCTCTAAAGCTCACATAGGTTGTTTAGGAAATAAACTAGCTAAAACATGCATGCTTCGTAATTAACAAGTCCTACATGCTCCTACCAATGCACATAATCCATGAAACTCACAATTTTAATTGTATGCATAACCATCATCTATGTATGCAAAGAGGAGAAAAACATCATTGAAATATTAGGGGCATCCTAAGACTCGAAATAAATTAAACACTCTCTTTTTGTATTACAATTTTTTGAATTTTCTTTTTCTAAACTAAGCACACAAAAAAAAACATAAACGGATACGTTATCCCACCCCACACTTAGAAACTTACATTGCCCTCAATGTAAGCACAACTCTATATCAATGAAATTCCTAAGCATGCAATAGTCTAACATAAACCAACATATCATCACAAATCAAAGAAAAAGAGAAGGGTTAAGAAATTTCAAACTCTCGGTGATGGCTTCTTTACTTTTCTTTGATCGAATTGGGTTGCCTCCCAAGTAGTGCTTAAGGTTTATAGTCCGTAGCCTAGACTTCTCACCATGTGTTGCATGTGTTCATCTCGCTCCAAAGTAACTCAAATCAGCGTGAAGAAGGGCAACAAGAAGATCATTGCATCCTGTATCCGATTGTGTTGCAGTCGGCGTGTCCGATGTATGCACCGTGTCCGGTACTGCTGCAAGCGTATCCGGCGTATCCTGTGACACTGCTGCATGGTGTCCGACTTCCTGTGTGAGCATGTCAACCCTTCCGGCAATGGCAGGTCCGGCAGGAGGTGGTGGTGCGGCTGGAGTTGGGCACTGCTGCTCGGCAACAAGGTTTGTGGCCGGTATATCCATGGTTGGGCTGCCGGCAATTTCAGGTCCTGCAGCAGCCTCTTGATGTGCCGATAGTGGTGCATTGTCAATAAGGCACTCCTCAATGATGTGTTTAGAGAAAGAATCATAATACGGCTTGAGACGATGGCCATTGACTTTGAAAATATTTCCCGATGTGGGGTTTGAAATTTCTATTGCGCCATGAGGAAAAACTTGAGTGATGATGTAAGGACCAACCCAACATGAGCGTAGCTTACCCGGAAAGAGTCGAAGTCTTGCGTTGAATAAGAGAACTTTTTGACCCACCTCGAATTTCTTTCCTCGTAACATTTTATCATGGTAAGCACGAGTCTTTTCCTTGTAAATCCATGCGGCATCATAAGCTTCATTGCGGATTTCTTCAAGTTCATTGAGTTGAAGCTTTCTATGAAGACCGGCATCATCAATGTTCATGTTGAATTCTTTGATCGCCCACCATGCCTTGTGCTCTAGCTCAACCGGTAAGTGACATGCTTTGCCATAAACTAACCGAAAAGGGGACATGCCTATCGGTGTCTTGTATGCAGTCCTATAAGCCCACAAAGCATCATCGAGACGATCACTCCAATCCTTCCTTGAAGGTCCAACCGATTTCTCCAAAATATGCTTGATCTCTCGATTACTTACCTCGGCCATACCACTTGTTTGGGGGTGATAAGGTGTAGATACCTTATGTGTGACTCCATACTTCCTTAATAAGGCTTCAATGGTGCGGTTACAAAAATGGGATCCTCCATCGCTAATCAAGACTCTTGGAACTCCAAAACGTGAAAAGATGTTGGTCTTGAGAAACTCGGCTACCACCTTGGCATCATTGGTGCGTGTAGCCCTTGCTTCGATCCACTTTGACACATAATCAACCGCAAGTAATATGTAGAGAAAACCCTTACTTGAAGGAAACGGTCCCATGAAGTCAATACCCCATAAATCAAAAGTTTCTACCTCAATGATAGGCGTGAGCGGCATTTGATCTCTAGCTCCAATGTTCCCCATTCTTTGGCATCTATCACATGCTTTGCAAAACATGAATGCATCTTTGAAAATCGTAGGCCAAAAGAAACCACAAGTAAGTACCTTCAATGCTGTTTTCCTTGGTCCAAAGTGCCCACCACAAGCTTCACTATGACAAAAACAAGGATGGAACGATGCTCATTCTCCGGCACACATCTTCGAATAACTTGATCACCACATTGCTTCCATAAGTACGGATCATCCCACAAGAAGTGACGAGTTTGCTTCCTTATTCTCTTTTGTTGGTGGCTCGGCATCTCTTTGGGAAATCGGTTTGTAGCAAGAAAATTTGCAATGTCGGCATACCAAGGCTCATGTACTTCAAGTCGAAAAAGTTCCTCATCCGGAAAGGTTTCACATAGGGGCAGCCGATCCTCTTCCTTCACAAGTCTACTCAAATGATCGGCTACAACATTCTCTACTCCTTTCTTGTCTTTAATCTCAATATCGAACTCTTGAAGCAAAAGAATCCATCGAATGAGTCTCGGCTAAGCATCCTTCTTTGTCATAAGATATCTCAAAGCGGCATGATCACTATAAACAATAACTTTGGAATTCAAAAGATATGATCGAAACTTTTCCAAAGCAAAAATTACCGCTAAGAGTTCCTTCTCCGTTGTTGTGTAGTTGAGTTGAGCATCATTGAGAGTCCTTGAAGCATAGTAAATGGCGCATGGCTTCTTCTCAATTCTTTGTCCAAGTACCGCTCCAAGTGCATAATCACTAGCATCACACATCAACTCAAATGGCTCGTCCCAATTAGGGGACACCAAAACCGGCGCCGTACACAATAATTCCTTCAATCGGCAAAAGGCAATCTCACATGCCTCCGACCACTCAAACGTCACCTCCTTTTGTAACAAGTTGCTCAATGGCTTGGCAATTGAAGAGAAGTCCTTGATAAATCGTCGATAGAACCCCGCATGGCCAAGAAAACTTCTCACATCCTTCACACACCTAGGGCTTGGCAATGCTTGTATTAGCTCCACCTTGGCTTTGTCAACTTCTAAGCCTCTTGCTGAAATAATGTGCCCTAGAACAATGCCTTGCGTGACCATGAAGTGACACTTCTCCCAATTGAGCACAAGATTTGTCTCTACACACCTCTCGAGTATCTTCTCCAAGTTCCCCAAACATGCATCGAAGGTGCCTCCATACACACTAAAATCATCCATAAACACTTCGATGATGTCTTCAATAAAATCCGAGAAAATAGCATACATACATCTTTGAAAAGTGCCGGGTGCGTTGCATAGTCCGAATGACATTCGTCGATAAGCAAACGTGCCAAATGGACAAGTAAAAGTGGTCTTCTCTTGATCATCCGGGTGTATCATGATTTGATTGTAGCCACTATATCCATCAAGAAAACAATAGAAAGAATGGCCGGCTAACCTCTCTAGCATTTGATCAATAAACGGCAAAGGCATGTGATCCTTCCTCGTTGTAGCGTTGAGCTTCCTATAGTCGATGCACATCCGATGACCGGTTACAAGTCTTTGTGGCACAAGCTCATTCTTCTCATTCTTGACAACCGTTACACCACTCTTCTTAGGCACTACTTGCACGGGAGATATCCACTTACTATCCGAAATTAGGTAGATCACCCCACAATCAAGCAACTTGATAATTTCATCTTTCACAACTTTCATCATGGGAGGGTGAAGTCGACGTTGAGCTTCTTTTGTCGGCTTAGCTCCTTCTTCTAATAAGATGCGATGAACACAAGTAGTAGGGCTTATTCCCTTGATATCCGCTAAGGTCCAACCTATGGCGGTCTTGTACTTCTTAAGCACTCTTACCAAATCAACCTCTTGCTTCTCACTAAGCATTGAAGACACAATTACCGGTAGTGTGTCTTCTTCTCCAAGATAAACATACTTTATGTGACTAGGGAGTTCTTTAAGTTCTAACTTTGGGGCCTCTTCCACACTTGGTCGAAATTTTGTTGTGGCACTTGGAATTGACAAGAACGAGTTCCTTGGATATAATGGAGTGGCGTCGAGTTCGGCAACCACACTTTGGATGTTCGGCAATATAGTGTAAGGCTCGGCATCTCCTTGCTCGGCAATGCTTGGCTCGGCCTCCTCTTTAACTCGTTCTCCCCTCTTGTCAAATCCGACCCCTTGCTCAATCGCTAATTGCTATGCGTCGAGCGAGGTCGACATAATTTGCTCGACCTCCTCCAAAACATAAATGGCACAACCCTCCTTCAAATCAACATTAGGGAACTTCATGACATCAAACACATTGAACTTAATCACCTCACCATCAAACTCCATAGTTAGGTTGCCCTCGGCCACATCTATCTTTGTGTGCGCGGTCCTCATAAATGGTCTCCCTAGTAGCAATTGAGTGTTATTGACCGGCGAATCCTCCATCTCAATCACATAGAAATCGGCAGGGAAAATCAATTGGTTGACTTGCACCAACACATCCTCCACATAACCCTCCGGATACTTACTTGAGCGATCCGCAAGTTGAATGATGACATTGTCCTTCTTGAGAGGCCCTATACTCAACGTTTGATACACATTGAGTGGCATGACATTGATCGATGCTCCCAAATCCAACATCACATCCTCAAAACGGATGTTGCCTATCACACAAGGCACATTGAAGCTTCCCGGATCCTTCATCTTTGGTGGCAACTTCCTTTGAATAACGGCCGATACCGTCTCGCTCATAGTCACCACACGAGTCTCCCTCGTATGCCTTCTAGCTGTGCAAAGCTCCTTCAAAAACTTAGCATACTTCGGTACTTGCTTAATGCACTCCAACAAAGGGATGTTGACTTGCACTTTCCGGAAAATCTCCAACACCTCCTCATCGGATTTATCCTTCTTCGTTCTAGCAAAGCGAGAAGGGAATGGAATGCTTGATGTCGGCACCCCTTCCTTGCTTGCTTGGTTCGGCACTAACTCATTCTTTGATGTTGCGGGATCATACTCAAGTTCGTTGCGCAGCCCCTTGTTCGTCACATGGTTGTTGCCGGCCCCTCTACCTTGCTCGGCAGCACTGTTCTCGGCAGCAGCCCTACCGGCTGCATGATGACTCTCGGCAGCATCCTTCTTGCCGGCTGCATCATCATGGTTCTCATCAACATGGCTGCCGGCAATTGCAGGTCCGGCCGCCATCTCTTCATCCTCAATAACCTCAAAAGTTACTCGCTTCTTCTTTGGACTTGTTGGAGGAAACAACTCTCTTCCACTACGAGTTTGAATCACTTTGGCTTGCTCGTTCCTCGGATTGGGAATCGTATTGCTTGGCAACTTCCCTTGCTCATTAAATATTCCCATGAAATCTACAACTTGACCCATTTGAGTCTTGAGCTCACCAATGTCCTTTTGATGATTTTGTTGCCCCGCGAGTAATGCTTGAGTAGCACTTGACAATGATTGAAGCAAAGCATCGTAGTTGGGATTGCTCGGTGCGGCTTGGCCTTGGCTCAGCCCTCCTTGAGTTTGGTTCGGCAATGCCCCAAAATTCCCTTGGTTCGACTGAAATTGCTGCCGAGGCACAAATGGTGCTCTCGGTACAAACGGTGCTCCTCCCTCTCTCGGTTGCATAGGTGCCCTAAGCACATTATCATTATTCGCCCATCGAAAGTTAGGATGATCATTGAACCTCGGATTGAAATTTCCAAAACGTTGGCCTCCTTGAAAGCCAATAGCATTGCACTCCTCTACTCCCTCATTAACTCCAAATTGAGGACATTGTTCGGTGTCATGCCCCTCGGTGCATATTCCACATACCATGGCACGCTTCTTCATCAAATTACTCACCAAGTCGGTAAGCTTGTCCACTTTATCCTCTAACTTTGAGCTCGAAGAGGTCTCATGCACTTTCTCATTCCTTTGCACATTGCCTCGTGCCATGCCAAATTGTTGGTTGTTCAAAGCACGAACTTCCAACAAACTTCTTGCCGCACCGGCATTCAACTCCAAAAAACTACCTCCCGCGGCCGAGTCAAGAAACTCTCTCTCCATGACGCGCAATCCCTCATAGAAATATTGCAACAAGAGCCCATCGATAATGTCATGCAATGGACACAAAGAAACTAGGGACTTGAACCTCTTGTAGTAGTCGAAGAAAGTCTCATCTCCGGCTTGCTTCACACTAGTAATTTGCTTCCTCAGATCAGTGATACGTGAAGCAGGAAAGTACTTGAGCAAAAACTCATCCATCATAGTACTCCACGAAACGATGCGACCACTAGGCACCTCAAACAACCACTCCTTCTCTTGATCTTCTAAAGAAAACGGAAAAGCCTTCATTTTGAAGTGTTGCAAATCGGTCCCTCTTGGACACATGGACTCCGTGGTGAGTTAAACCACTGTAGATGCTTGTTAGGATCCTCACTCGGCATCCCATAAAACGATTTCAGCTTATGGAGGAATCCACTCCTCAATTCAATCTCTATCGTCTTGTCAGCTTCCAAGGGAGGATAAGTGATATTCGAAGGAGCAACTCCAGCTCCAACAACATGACCATTTTGTGATCGGATTGAGGCCATTATCTCTTCTTCTTCCTCTAATTCGGCAAAGGCTATAAATTCTGGATTCTCAAGATCACACGATGACGAAACAACTGAAGGGGAACTCGGCAGACTGTCAGAAACGGACGGTACTGATGGTGATGACGGCAATGATGATGAAACTGATGAACTGGTTGGTGATGATGGGGGTAATGGCACAAAACGAGCAATAGCGAGTTCTTGATCTAAACGTTGCAAACGGCCTTGAAGATCTCTTGTCCAAATATTAGATTCGGACATGCATTATTTCTGAAATTTGCAACATTTAAACAAGTTAGAACCTCGTAGAGAAATAGAAAACAAGAATATACATCATTACAAGCCACGTCATTTGCAATTACATAACATATTTCAAACAATGATACACAAAATCACATTCTGCAAAGGCACATAAATTTCGGCAAAGCACAAGTATGGTTCGGCAATAAGAGAGCAAAATTCAAAACGTCCATGATCATGTAATCGCTAAGTCTAATTTCTTTTAAAATTTGTTCTAACTCTCGAAGTACGTGGAGCAGAGGACATAACGGTGCAATGGACTGATACAGCCCCCGGTAGTATCATGCTTTACCCGATATACCTCAAGAGTTTGAACCACAGAACATGTTTTATCTTCGGAGAAAATAGGCCACACATGTCAAGATCAGGAGGAGGCGCTTAGAGATCATCCTGATAGCAACCCGTACGAGGAGACGTTCAAGATCGCTTATCCACAAGCGACAGAACAGCTCGTAAGTCGTTCATTACGATTTTAAAATTTTAATTATTAATTTTACTTAATTATATATTTGTTAGAATATTAATTTTTTTTTTCCCGTCCAATTAGGAGAGGGTGAACCGGGCCGAAGAAGAGGTGTTCTAGCAAGTAGTTCGGGAGACACAACCGAACATTTCAGAGGCAGATCTGGAAGAAGCCCTGCGCCAAGTCGACCGGTCCAATGTCCAAACGGCAGCGAGGATGTTCGACGCAGCGCCTTCCCAAACCGCTCAAACAACTACTACTGCCGGGGTTTGGGAAGTTCTGGACTAGGGCTCCTGAAGACCACTAACGGAGGTCAAAAGAAGGGAGGCGGGGAGAGCCAACAGGTGAGGGGGGAAGTGCGGAGATTGGCAGAAGAAAATGCAAGGTTGGCGGCTGAGTTCCAGAGATCACAGGAGGAACAACGCAGATCACAGGAGCAACATCGCAGAACACAGCAGTATTATTTAGATCTGTCCAGTTGGCATGGTGAATGCGAGAGAATTCGGCGACACAACTACGCCGGCCAACAAAACTGGTGGTATGATATGTTCGCGGCACAACAACAAGGCCTTGAACCCCCGCCCCCGTTTCAGCCGTTAGTTGAACCTCCAATGCCTCAACCTCCCGAGTTCGGTCAGCAGGATGACGACCATGATGGAGAGCAGGATGCTGGGGATGACCTGGTGGACTTTAGTGGTTTAGGTGATGATTGATGGGAGCCTAGGCTCGCACACAATAATAACCCTACAAAAGATCGTTAGTAGTATAAGCAAGTAGGGATCGTTCTAAGCCGGGGATTAAGGGTACCTGAGATATGAAATTGTTAAACCAAAATATACGGGGGAAAATATGGTTCGGCAGCAAAGCTGCCACTAACACTAAGATACGAAAATTAAACCTAAGCTAATATATACAGGTGATCATCATCTCTCACACAAAACAGTTTACACAAAAGACTCTTTAAAACATAGATTCATATGCAAGAAAGTAAGAGACAAGTATTTAGCATGTTCAAAATTCAAATTAGTTTCGACCGTAACTAGAGCTTCCGCTCTGTACCTAGTTACTAGACTCCTCAAGTTCTTTCAGGACAAACTTCCGTTCTAGCCCTAAATATTTTTATGCTAATCCGGTTAAGACTTAACATACATCGCACAAGAGTCTTAAATCGAAAACATGTAAACAAGTAAGGTTGTCAATCATCTTATTTAGCATGCAAGTTCTAAGATTAATAGCCCTTAGTGAATAACACAAATCATAGAGTCCGTCAGGTCCATCTAGTTTGTAATTACTCTAGCAGATTAAACCTAATACCTAGATTATGTTCAAAGACAACACCAAGTATCGATTTTCATGCCCTCACCTTAGATTACTAACCAATTTAAATCCTAAACATGCTTCTAATACCACTGCCCTAATTATCCAAACATACACAATCCATGAATTAAAATTGTAAAATTCATCACATAAATTCCACAAAAATCGCAATTCATGTTCATCATACAATACCAAACGAAAACAAAGTATTTTTATAACAACAAATGTGACTAAACCGAAAATAAAAATACAAGTCATAGGGATGGATCACACTTTAGAAACCTTGGAGAGCTTCGTCTTGGTGTGGTGAATGAGGCTCGGCAGTGGCTAAGGTAGGGAATGGAATCGGTGGTGAAAGGTGGTGGAATCGGTGGACTTGTGTTTTAGGGTTTCGGTTTAGAACTTTGGTAGAACTTTTGGCAGAGTTTCGGCTAGTGTTTTGCAAGAGATGAGATGATTTTCAGAATGACAAAGTGGGGTTATATATAGAGGAGAGGGGCTGCCGGCTGCCCTATTACAAAAGGAATTCAGAAAACCAAGTGGGATAAGGATTTGAAACCTTCCTTTCTTAGTTCAATTAGGTTTTCTTTTTCTGAATTTTTCTTCAAGGCTTGGGCTTCACATCTTCATGGACTTCTTCAATAATCATTGGACTTCATTGCATAAGTTTTGATCCACAGAGAATGCATCCAATTGCCGGTAGCACACATTGCACATAATCTGCCTTATTCGGCAGCTTCTCCTAGTTTGACTAGGAGAACTTCTTTCTTCATTTTCTTCTTCAATGCCATGGCTAGGTGACTTCCTCTTCCCTTCTTTAAGCTTGAACCATCTTCATAAATGCATTTGTGCACCATTTGGTCCATCTAAAACAGAAAACACAAAAAGGGGGCAGTAGGTTCCTGGAATCGGCAGATTTGATGTTGCTGTAGTAACTCCGGCATATCTCCATCCTCGGAGCTCCGATTGATGCGATTCCAAGTCTCATATAAACTAGACACATATGGCCATCTCTCCATAAAATATCTCGATCAAATTCCTTGTGAGTCGTCGGAAATGATTTTTCGAAGTTGGATCAAAGTCCCAGGAAAATCCTTGAAGCCCCTGGAATGGAATGCTCGGACTGCCGTTTTGCAGCCGACTTTTGGGTGACTTCCCGAACTCCGATTGATCTAAAATTTTAACACGACATTCCTCAACATATGAATATTAAGCACACCAAATCTCATAGAATTCGGGCAAGGATAGATCACATTTTCACTCATCTCAAAATCACGAAAAAGACATATTTTGCATTATTTTCCAGATTTCTCAAACTTAGTCATTTTTCGGATTCTTAACCATTTTTCACCAAACTCTATCAAATTAACACTAAACTATATTAAGACTCAATCTTAGATAAATAAGGGTTAAACAAAGCATAAACGAGGGCATAAACATATAATATCGTCGCACATTGTGCTCCTATCAATGATTAGGGTTATATTTTATGTATATTGGAACGAATTAAAAAATAAGTCATTTAGACGTGTTTCTTGTTGGTGTAAATGTATGGACTGTCTTTGTGATTTGCAGGTTGCTTGGAACGGTGATTTAAAAAATAATTTAATTTTTTTCCCCAAATGTAAGAATAGCCGACAATTTTGGCATTATTTCGTCGGCTATCAGTTTTATAGCCGACGAAAATGACATCATTTCGTCGGCTATAACTAATTAATGCCTATTAAAATATTAATATATTTCGACGAAATAACCGACGAAATAAATGAAATCGTCGGCTATATTTCAGAACAAATAGCCGACGACTTTCGTCGGCTATAGTTTACGATATCGTCGGCCATACTCGAAAATACCCGACGAAATTCGTCGGATATTTCGCCCACGTTTGGCCGACAAAATAAATTTTCGTCGGTAAATTTGTCGGCCATACTCTACTATAGCCGACGATTTCGTTATTTTTGTCGGCCATTGGTATTACCGACGGAGTTTTTCAGACGAAGTATAGCCGACGAAAATTTCGTCGGCACAAGCATAGCCGACGAAAATTTGGCATAGTCGACGAAATTTTTTTCGTCGGCTATTCACTCCGATCTGGTAGTGCTATGTGTTTAAAAGATCCTGAGACAATCATTTAGGGGCAGCAATTTGTTTTAGTATAGTCTATTATTTTGTTTTGCTAAGGGACTAGCAAAAGCTAAGTGTGGGGTAGTTGATAAGAGCATAATATGCGACATTCTTAATGTGTTTTATCCCCATTTATGCAATTGTTTAACTCTTATTGTTGTAATATAGAGTCGTTTAGTCGAGTCAAGAGTCTTGGGCGGAGTTTTTGGAGAAAAGAGCTTAATTGTCAAATATTGCATGATTTATGAAGAGTTTGATTCAAAGTAGGATTCCTTATTGCATTAGGAATCCTAATCGGTTTAGGAGTCTACAATCTCTCGACGTTTCTCAAAACATCGAAGGTTTTAAGAGTTTCAATCAAAATAGAACTCCTTGTTGAACCAGGAAATCCTGACATAATCAGGAATCTATCAAATCATAAATTGTGCTACATTTTATCTTCTTTTATTAATATATTTTTATCTATTATTTTCAGGAATTAAAGAGGAGATAAATGAAGAATTTTGGAAGCAAATTAACTGAAGAAATCGGAAAGGAAAAGAATTCAAATGCAACAAGGACAAGGAAAGATTTCAATGCTGAACCAAGAAAGGAATGCATGAATTGATGTCGAAACTTGTATGGGAAGAATCAAAGAGTCCTAAAAGCTATAAGGAAGGGAATTCACGGCAAAGAGAAGAAAAAAGAAGGAGTTTGATGCTGAAATTAAAAGTGAAATTGACGGATGAATGTGGACTTAATTCTCTCTACATTCATTTAGGTTTTTCTCACCCAAGAGTTTAATACCCTAGATAATTTGCATGCTTAAATAAGATGATTGACAACGTTGTTTGTTTACATGTTTCTGATTTAGACTATTGTGCACAATTGTTATGTCCTACCCGGATTAACATAACTTTAGGGCCTAGAACTACCCGTTTGGTCTTGAAACTTGAGAAGTCTGACAACTAGGTTGTAGTCGGAACTAAAATTGAATCTTAAAACATGTTGATACTTGTTCCTTACTATCTTGCATGCGTGTCTTACTTGTTAAAGAGTTTTTGTGCTAAATGCTTTGTGTGAAAGATAATGATCACTTGTATACAGTAATTTATGATTTATTTTCGTGTCTAGGTTTAGAAGGTAGCTTGCTGCCGAAACTCATCTTAAATCCCCCATATTTTCGTTTCAATGTTTGTAAATATGTGAATTGTTTGTGAATATGTGTTTTTAACCTTTTACATATCATGTACCCTTAATCCCCAGATAGAACGATCCCTACTTGCTTTATACTACTAACGTCTTTTGTAGGGTATTATTTGCGTGTTTCGTAACTCCAGTTATGGCACTCGTCAGGTGGACATGCGTCCTTGTTATTATCCTCTAGACACATAGTTGTTTTGTGGTTTCAGAATGGTAGAATGAAAGTTCTAAGATGGAGCAAGGCAAGACTCATTGTTGGTAACCACGGAGAGCGAACTCCCTATCGACTCCCTCACCGAGAAGGAACGTCAGTCTGTGGGCCTTAAGATCTAGTTAAACAAACCTTGACACCCATATTAGAGACAAGCGAAATAATAGGGGAACTTTTATGCCCCTTACTCTGTTTAGAACAACCTCGTGTTGACTTTATCACAAATGTCAATAAAAGCCGCCCTCAACCTCATGAAACCTCAAGATATAACATGACGGGTTAAGGCTAATATTAACAAAAGTGACATTAGCTATTCCTCTTCCCCCTCGAAACTCAAAATAAATCAAACGTAAGTAAACCTCTAAACTTCTAAGAAATTTTAACTAAGTGTTACAAACATATATCACATGGTATAACAAATATTTCGGCAACAATCACTACCAGCAAAAAGGGTTTTCCTGACGAAAAAAAAAAACGGCCGACGAATTAAAATTTTCGTCGGTAATTCTAAGGAATAGACGACGATTTTATTTTTCGTCGGTGAAAAAAACAAATCGTCGGCCATAGTTTAACCATAGCCGACGAAACTGTTTTTTCGTTGGTATTTTCAAAAAATCGTCGGCTATATTCATATTTCAGTCGACGATTTGTATTTTCGTCGGCCTTTCTCCGAAAAATTAGCCGACGAAAATTTTTGGAAGTATGGCCGACGAAGTTGACATTTTCGTCGGCTATAAGTCTATATATTTTCAGATCTGGGCAGCAGCTGCTCATTTAAAAAAAAAAAGAAAAAAAAAGGGGAAAAACGGGAGAAAGAGTGAAAAATCTGTGGGTATTGTTGAAATTCGTCCTCTCTTACGTTGTGGAGCTATATATAGGTACGTATATGTGTATATATGTTGATTTTGAGTTTTAGTTGAGTTGATTTTGAGTTTTAGTGATTTTGATTTAGTAAGTGATTTTTTGTTTTGTTGTTATTTTAGTGTTAGAATGTATGTATATATGTTGATTTTGAGTTTTAGTTGAGTTGATTTTGAGTTTTAGTGATTTTGATTTATTAAGTGATTTTTTGTTTAATTTGTTGTTGTTTTAGTGTTAGAATGTATGTATATATGTTGATTTTGAGTTTTAGTTGAGTTGATTTTGAGTTTTAGTTTAATTATGTGTTTTAATTTGATGTTATTTTAATTAGTGTTAATATATATATATATATATATATGTTAATTAATAGTTGTTGATAGTGTAATTAACTTAAATAATGGTTGATATATAGTGTAACTTAAATAATAGTTGTTAATGGTATATATATGAGTTGATGTTGATAATAATATATATTGTAATGTAATTAATTATTAAGGATTTATATATATATATATAATTGTATGTGTTAATTAATTTCTTATTAATTAAAGTTATACATATATATTATTATCAGGCTATATATGGATCTGGATAAGAGTTGGATTTCGCTTCCAAGGCATGACCGATGATACACTACAGGAGTTGTGAATTTTTTGATGTTCGTCGAGGAAAATGCAAACGGGAATGATTACCATTATTGCCCGTGCAAGAAATGTAAGTGTCGCAGTGATATGTGTCGATTTCCGATTAGGACAGTATGGGAGCACCTAAAGAGTAATGGGTTTTGGCCGAAGTACAAACGTTGGATATATCACGGTGAGCCATCATTAGATGGATCGCATGATCATGGACAGTTTTTTTAGGCGGGCAGTAGTAGTACATCCAACGATCCAACAATGGCATTCGTCAACGACGTGTTTCCTTTTGAAAGCGGTGTACGTGGGGAACAATATATGCATGACCCGGTGCTGCCCTTCCCACAAGTTGTCAACACTGCTGCCTTTGACAAGTACAACAAACTGATTGCATTGCAACAGACCCCTGTGTCTTCAAGTTCTGAGAAAACAGTTCTTCAAAGTGTGATGGAGGTAATGGGGATTAAAGTCGAGACAAAATTGACTATCAGGCAAGTGGATGAATATCTACAGTACACTTCTTCGTTGTTGGAGGAGGGTCATCGTAATCCTACCAATCACCGTAAGGTCTGAAGTATCCTCAAAGATCTAGGGCTTTCCTACATTAAGATCCATGCATGCGCATTTGACTGCTTTCTCTTCTGGGGTAAAGATGCAGAAGGGAATGACCTTGCTAGCCTTGACGCATGTTCGATATGTCAGTCTGACTGATATAAGTTGACGGGAGCAGGCAATAGGAAACCTGTGAAAGTGCTTCGGTATTTTCCGTTGAGAGATAGGCTTGAGCGGTTGTACATGTCAGAAACCACCGCAAAAGCTATGAGATGGCACGGTGAGCGGGACGCGGGAGATGCAGATATCATGACACACATCTCTGACGGAGCAGCTTGGAAGCATATAAACAATGAGTTTCCTCATTTTACGTCAGATGTCAGAAACATCAGGCTCGGGCTCTCAACCGACGGGTTCAACCCTTTTGGCACCATGAGTCTTTCATACAGTATATGGCCGGTGGTTTTGGTACCTTACAACCTTCCTCCGTGGATGTGCATGAAGAAGG
Organism: Potentilla sterilis; assembly: GCA_963682095.1. Taxonomy (NCBI): domain Eukaryota; kingdom Viridiplantae; phylum Streptophyta; class Magnoliopsida; order Rosales; family Rosaceae; genus Potentilla; species Potentilla sterilis. The sequence continues at coordinate 7,638,672 of OY821764.1, forward strand.
AATATAATATGTTGACGTTGTTGATTCCGGGACCTGGTTACCCAGGGAAATGTCTCGATGTGTATATGAGACCATTGATTGAAGAGCTTAAGGTATTATGGGACGTTGGTCATCCCACTTTTGACAAGTACAAGGAGGAGACGTTCCAGATGCATGCCATGGTTATTGGTACCATCAGTGATTTTCCTGCTTATGGGATGTTGTCGGGCAGCGTTGTTAGGGGATACAAGGCTTGTCCAGAGTGCCTCAGCGATTATGGGAGCACCCCTCATTGCAACAAGATATGCAGAATGGGTCATCGTGTGTTCCTTCTGGCGGATCACCATTGGCGTTACGAGTCCGCCGCATTTGATGGAACCGAAGAACACGGTGGTCCTCCCAGAGAAATTTTAGCAGTGCTTAATGAGTACGATTTTGGGCCCCTCAGCAATCATCCCGATATTGTAGCGGAAATACCTGAAAGACCTGAGGAGTACAAATTCTGAACATATAAGAGCATATTGTGGGAACTCCCGTACTTGTGTGAGTTGCTGATCCGTCACTTCCTAGACGTTATGCACATAGAAAAAAATGTTTCTGAAAGTGTGGTGGGCACAACGCTGAACTTGGAGGGGAAGACGAAAGACGGTCCTAAGGCTCGCACTGATCTGCAAAACATGAATATCAAAAAACAACTATGGTTGAAACAAGGGAAGAGAAAAATGCCTCAAGCTCCTTACACCGTCAAGCCTGAGCATAAATCAGAAATTTTCCATTGGATAAGTCGGGCCAAGTATCCTTCAGGCTTTGCTGGAAATATAGCCAAGTGTGTGAACAGACAATTCAACAATCTTTACGGGTTGAAAAGTCATGATAATCATATCCTGCTACAACGTCTCTTCCTTGTTTTCATTCGACCGTTCCTTCCCCGTCACGTTGTGGAGCCGTTAGTAGCGTTGGCAAGATTTTTCCAGAAGGTATGCACACAGGAAGTGAGAAAATCTGACCTCCGGGAAATGCAACAAGACATCGTTCATATCATGTGTAAATTTGAGATGATATTTCCTCCAAATTTTTTCGACATCATGCCTCACCTCATGATCCATCTTCCTCGGCAGTTGTTGCTTACCGATCCTGTGCACTTCACTTGGATGTATCCGATGGAAAGGTACGTATTTTACACCTTATGTTAATTTCCTCATCAATATATGTGATTTAGTATTAATGTATTATCATAACACTTTAAAAACTTCATTTATAGGCAACTTGGACAATACGGTGATTTTGTCAAAAACAAATCCGCACCTGAAGGATGTATAGCTGAAGCATATATTGCGCACGAGTGCGTCACCTACATGAAGCTGTATTTAGGAGCGTTACAGGAAATTATACCGGAAGATGTACCTTCACAGTTCAATCTTTCCATACTCTCCGACGATGTTGTACTCGGTGGAAACATGTCAGTTTCCTACAAGTTGAAAGATTATGAGGTAGCCATTGCACATTGGTGGGTACTAATTAACTGTTTAGAAGTTCAGTTTTGGAAGAACATGCATCTAAACTGTGAACAAGTAGGAGGTGATCTCGATTACCACAACCGGACATTCCCAGAGTATTTCGGCCGCTGGGTACGTAACTTTAACATTATTCTATACGTATTTATATATTATTGTGTATAATTATTCATATTTATAGTTGATTCTGATGGTTGCAGATGGACCTCATTAAAAATGATAATCACCCAAATTGGTCGGACGAACTCAGACTGCTAGCGATGAAGCCGGTCTATTCAAAAGTTTATGCGACGTGCAAGGTGAATGGTGTGTTATTTCGATGTGAAGAGAGAGACGTCAGACTGAAAACACAAAATTCAGGGGTTATGGCACATGGTGGGGATGATGGAGTTGACTATTACGGTGTTCTCCATTCAGTTGTGGAACTACATTATGGGGAAGGCATGAAAGTGCACCTTTTCAAGTGTAGATGGTTTGACACACGTCCGCATAGCATGAAAACCGATCAATACGGCATAACTTCTGTGAACACTAGTACATCATGGTATGATGATGACCCGTTCGTTTTAGCCACATGGGTGAAACAAGTGTTTTATCTTGATGATCTCGCCAAGGGGGACCCGTGGAAAGTAGTCAACACTATCCACCATCGCAACATTTACCGGGCGTCTACACTTAGAGTGGCTGAAGAGAACGAGGAAGGTGGCACCGCGTATCAAGAGTCCAACTCAAACGGTATTCCTAACTCCTCTTTTATTCACCTAGACACGCCGGTGCGAATTCATCTGATGATTCCGATTACAATCCGCCGGATTAAGTAATTTAGATGAAGTAATCCTTTCATTTGTAATCTCAAAATTTCTCATGAACGGGTGTGGGGATGAGCCTCCCAGCTAGGCTGGGTTCCAAACCCCTTAAAAAAAATATTTGAAATATGTTGACTGCTGGGTTTCTGTTTTCTTGATGTTCAATTTAAGTTATCTATGAACAGGAAATAGGAATACGAGATGTGTAAACCTACTGATTTTTTTACCTTTTTCATATAATGGCCGACGAAAAATACGTTATTTCGTCGGCTATACTCATCACAGCCGACGAAACATTTGTTATTTCGTCGGCTACACTATAATAGCCGACGAAAAATACATTATTTCGTCGGCTATAACTGTATTGGAAAATACATATTTTATTTCAGACAGAAAAAGACAAAAGAATAGCCGACGACTACGAGTCTCTCGTTGGCTATGATTTAAAAAAAAAATGACCATATTCCATTTTCTATCACTAACGATAAACCATTGCTTCATCCTTCAAATGGAAAAATGTTGTGAAATAAGATATGCCCGAAATAATGAAATACGTCTACGGTTGAAAAATGACAAGATTTTGATAAAATCTGAGTGGCGAAAGATGCGGTCAAAGGTTTTATTCCTTCGTTTTCCTATGGGTAGCCTGACGTTCGTTAAATCAATTTTGTAAAATTTTTATGCGATTAGTTGCGTCTCATCGATTTGAAACTATTATCTGTTGAAGGTCAGGCAAAAAAACGTCATTTAGACAGGGCAATTACCATTTCTAAGCGTTTAAATAGTTGACTCACCCGGTTGACCGTCCCGATCGAGCCTTTAACGTTGTCAGATGTAGTTGGATTTTTTTTCATACATGTATTTAATCTTAACGGTGCTATCTGACGGTTGGAATAGATTTTATAAACTTTTAGATTCAAAATCAGAATATATGCACTAATGTTCCTTAACTTGTTTACTAAGTGTTTAAGTGAATATATAGTTTCAAATAGTTACTATACGTAAACTCTTCAAATGCAAAAATGTTGTGAAATAAGAGATGACCGAAATAATGAAATACGTCTACGGTTGAAAAATGACAAGATTCCAATAAACTCTGTGTGCCGAATGTTGTGATTAACTGTTTTTTACTTCCGTTTTCCTATGGGTAGCCTGACGTTCGTTAAATCAATTTTGTAAAATTTTTATACGATTAGTTGCGTCTCATTGATTTGAAACTATTATCTGTTGAAGGTGAGGCCAGAAACCGTCGTTTAGCTAGACTAATTTCCGTTTTTAAGCGTTTAGAGGTTTGACTTAGTGGTTTGACCAACATTTTAGCCGACGAAAATTATATGTCGTCGGCTAAACTCTTGCGATCCGCGCCTTTTTATTGTCCGCCGTTGGATGGCTCAGATCCACCGGCTGTTGATTTTCCAAAGCATAGCCGACGAAATATTTTAATTCGTCGGCTATGCTTTAAGTTTAGCTGACGAAATATAATTTTCGTCGGCTAAACTCTTGCGATCCGCGCCTTTTTATTGTCCGCCGTTGGATGGCTCAGATCAGACGGGTGCTGATCTTCCAAAGTATAGCCGACGATGTTCATAGAATAGCCGACGAAATCTTTTAATTCGTCGGCTATTCTCTCTGCTATAAAAGCAGACAGACCGTAGCAGCCCGACTTTTTCAACCCTAAATCCGCAAAAACTCCTCCTTCGCTCCTCAAATCGGCCGTGCGTCTCCTCCATTCCGAACGAGTCGTCCTCCTCCTCCTCAAATCGTCCAAAACAGATCCGATCTCCTCCTCCTCCTCACCCTAAACCCTAAATCCGGCTCCTCCTCCGGCCACCTCCTCCTCCTTCCCCTCCTCTTCCTCCGCCAAAACAGATCCGAAGGTTTTTTGGTTTTTTTTTTTTCAATTTAGTTTAATTTTATAATTTAGGTATATAAATTGTTATATATTTAATTTTAATTATATAAATTGTTATATATTTGTTAATAAATTTAATTTTAACAAATTGTTATATATTTAATTTTCATTAAATAAATTGTTATATATTAAATTGTTATATATTTGTTATATATTTAATTTTAATTATATAAATTGTTATATATGTGTAATATATTTGTTAATAAATTTAATTGTTATATATTTGTTATGCTTTAGGTATATAAATTGTTATATATTTAATTTTAATTATATAAATTGTTATATATAAATTGTTAAATTAATTATATATATAAATTGTTATTTGTATTTATATATATGTTAATAATGAAATATATTTATATTTGTATATAAATAGTTATATTTAGGTTAATGGTTAGTATTATTTAAAATTAGTTAAAATTTAAATATTAATTTGTTAGTATGTTTTAAAATATGTTAGTATTATTGGTTATTATATTAATTAGAATTTGTTATTTAATGTAATATAATTTAATATTAATTAATGTATTAATGCCTCAAGCTCCAGATGGCCGATGCACTCAGACAGTTATTCGGAGGCCGTCGCTCTTCCAGATCTAGGGGTTCGGGAAGTTCTGCCGGTTCCGCAGACTCCGACATGACCCTTAGCCAGCCTGAGAGGACCACCAGCCAGCCGTGGAGGAGTGTGGATTCATCCCAGCCGCAGAGGACTGTGGATTCATCCCAGCCGCGGAGGAGTGTGAGTTCTCGACACTAGACCCTTCTCCAGGCGGGGCGGCCATCGAGCAGTTCACATCCCCCTCTCGGGCCAAATGCTCCGAGGTTCAGTAGGCAGCTATTTCAGGACGAGATAGCTCCAGACGTTCCTCAGGTCCGTATGCCTGAGGTTTATCGGAAGCCGATGACAAGTCCGGCGACGTCTGCTGCTGACTCGACTGAGGGGCCTACTCTCCCAAATCAGCTCTACCTCCCGTACAACATTCCTGCGATACCCGAGGTCGACTTTCGTGGTGTGCCCATATGGCCTGATATGCCTCAGTACGTGAGTGTTGCAGAGGCATACCATCAGCAGCCATTTGAGAGACCTGACCTCCTGATTTCGGCGAGGAGAAAAGGAAAGTCGACAGACGGGTCATCCAGTTCAGGTAACATTTGATTTTATTAATTAAATTTTTTTTTAAAATTAACGCACTAATATTTAATTTTATTAACCAATCGTCGTTTATGTGATAGGGACAACCGCTAGCAGTTCAACGAGGAATACGAGAGGTGTCATATGTTTTGACACGCTCAGGAGAACTGTTGAGAGCAGGAGGTTCAGGGGAAAAAACGCCGCGACTACACGGGTTGCGTGGGGGCACTGATTAGGGACAGAGTCCCTATGTTGTGGACACGGTGGGCTGATGTGCCCGAAGAGATCAAGAGGGAGGTGAACAACGCCGCGTCGGTGAGTAATTTAAAAAATTTAATTTATTTTACGTAATATTTAATAATTTTCGGTATTGTTAGAATTGTAAAACTAATAAAATATTATCTTTCAGACATACTTGAAGATTGCAGAACACAAGCAGGATTGGGCGGACGCGATGCAGAACTCGAGGTACGTTGGGAATTCCTCATCTTATAATTTGAAATATTTTTAATAATATTTCTAATGCACTTTTGTTTTTTCCGTAGGTTCAAAGAGTGGAAGAACAAGCTCCGTACCCACTTTAACGAATACGACAACCGTGATCGCATGGGTACTCCAAGAGAGTTCATGTTCAGGGAGTACGAGTGGCGTTGGTTGAAGACAGTAGACTTCAACAACCGACTTATGCAGGTAAATATTAAACTTAACTATAAATTTTTATTTTGTTAAAATTTTAATTATTAGTTTAATTATTTTATAATTATTATACTAATATTTTTTGATGCATTTTTCTAATATTTTATTATTTGTTTGAAGGAACGGTCTCGGATAAACTCTGCGAACCACCGCCGTAACACAACCCCCCATCATGGTGGTTCTAGGCCATTTGCACAATATCAGAAGGAGGCGCTTAGAGATCATCCTGATAGCAACCCGTACGTGGAGACGTTCAAGAAGGCTTATCCACAAGCGACAGAACAACTCGTAAGTCGTTGATTACGATTTTAAAATTTTAATTATTAATTTTACTTAATTATATATTTGTTAGAATATTAATTATTTTTTTAGGAGAGGGTGAACCGGGCCGAAAAAGAAGTGTATGAGCAAGTAGTTCGGGAGACACAACCGAACATTTCAGAGGCAGATCTGCAAGAAGCCCTGTGCCAGGTCGACCGATCGAATGTCCAAACGGCAGCGAGGATGTTCGACGCAGCCTTCCCAGACCAGTCAAACCAATACTACTGCCGGGGTTTGGGAAGTTCTGGAATAGGACTCCTGAAGACCACTAAGGGAGGTCAAAAGAAGGGAGGCGGGGACAGCCAACAGATGAGGGGGGAAGTGCAGAGATTGGCGGCAAGATTGGCGGCCGAGTCCCAGAGATCACAGGAGCAACACCGCAGAACATAGCAGTATCATTTGGATATGTCGAGTTGGTATGCTGAATGCGAGAGAATTCGGCAACACAACTACGCCGGCCAACAAAACTGGTGGTATTATATGTTCGCTGCACAACAACAAGGCCTTGAACCCCCGCCCCCGTTTCAGCCGTTAGTTGAACCTCCAATGCCTCAACCTCCCGAGTTTGTTCAGCAGGATGACGAGCATGATGGAGAGCAGGATGCTGGGGATGACGTGGTGGACTTTAGTGCTTTAGGTGATGATTAGGGTTATATTTTACGTATATTGGAACAAATTAAATAATAAGTCATTTAGACGTGTTTCTTGTTGGTGTAAATGCATGGATTGTCATTGTGAATTACAGGTTGCTTGGAATGGTAATTTAGAAATTAATTTAATTTTTTTTCCCCAAAATGTAAGAATAGCCGACGATATTGGCATTATTTCGTCGGCTATAACTAATTAATGCCTATTAAAATATTAATATATTCCGACGAAATAACCGACGAAATAGATGAAATCGTCGGCTATATTTCATAACAAATAGCCGACGAAATATAGTTTACGATATCGTCGGCCATACTCAAATATATCTGATGAATTTCGTCGGATATTTTTCCCAGGTTTGGTCGACAAAATGAATTTTCGTTGGTAATATCGTCGGCCATACTCGAAAATAGCCGACGATTTTGTTATTTTCGTCGGCCATTGGTTTTACCGACGCCATTTTATCGACGAATTATAGCCTACAAAAGTTTCGTCGGCAGAAGGAATAGCCGACGAAAATTTGGCATAGTCGACGAAATTTTTTTCGTCGGCTATTCTGTCCGATCTGGTAGTGAATATAAAATCAAAATGAAACCCTAATTACTATTACAAACGGAAACTTAAAATTATACAGAACCGAAACTAAGAAAATTTAGAAAGTTACAAAGTAACACATCATGAATCAAATAGTTATAATTTTCCCGGCAACGACGCCAAAAATTGATAGAATTATTTTCAAGCACATTGTATCTGCAAAACAACTTCATACATATATTACCCTTCTTGTGTCTAGAAGACAAGATGATTTTCTATGAGCAATGCCAAAGTATTATAGAAGAGAGGGGGAATTAGGGTTTCGGCATCAAAAGAGTTTAGGGTTTCGGCAACAAATAGTTGTTGCCGAAATCTTGTTCCTTTTCTTGTACGGCAAGCTTCTTCTTTTCCTTTGTTTGTTACCGAAATTCTCTTGATAATTGTTGAATTAATCTTCAAATTGATAGGAGCATTTTATGCGACGTTCTTAGTACGTTTTTACCCTCATTTATGTAATACTTAAACCTTATTGTTGTATTATAGAGTCGTTTAGTCGAGTCTGGAGTCTTTGGTAGAGTCGGTTTGTGAAATGAGCTAAAACGTCTAAAAACGTTGAATTTGTGAAGAGTTTGAGTTTAACTAAAATTCTTAAGTCAAGAGTTTGATTCAAAGTAGGACTCCTTATGCAAATAAGAGTCTTAATCGGTTTAGGAGTCTACAATGTCTCGACGTTTCTGAAAACGTCGAAAGTTCTAAGAGTTTCAATCAAAGTAGAACTCCTTGTTGAACCAGGAAATCTTGACTGAATCAGGAATCATACTCTTAATAATTCTCCAACATTTTTATCTTGTCTTTTTAATATTTCTTCGTTCTTATTTTCAGGAATTAAATGAGAAAAATTCGTTGGAGCAAATAGGAGAGAAATCGGGCAGAAATTATTACTTATTGTCGAATGCAAGAGAAGAGTTGCAATGCAACTAGGACAAGAAGAGAGGCTGAATTAAATCAAGGATAAATGGAAGAGATATTGCAAGGATATTCAGTAATTATCCAAGGGAAATTCATCAACAAATTCAAGAGAAAAGGAAGAGATAATTCAGAAAAATAAGAAGAAAAATCGGAAGAAACCCTGATTAAATTCGGCAGAATTCCTGTGCACGTCATCCAACTTCCACGGACTCTACAAGACAGCTCACTTTGAACCAGATGGCGTGCCACATATGGATGGAAATCTACGGGAGTCTAGTTTCCAAATCAGTTGAATCACCTCAATAGCTATTTTCTAGAGGGAGATATTCCATAATCTTTACACGAAGGTCAAATCTGCCAACAAGATATGTTTGAGAAAAACTAGGTTTTGTAAACCCTAGTTGCTGCCGAATTCTTTTACCTTTGCCTCTATATAAAGAACGGTTTTGACAAATAAAAATCATGCCATCTCTTCCCTCACAAAATACTAGCTGAAATGATAGGAGCACAATGTGCGACGATATTATATGTTTTTACCCTCATTTATGCTTTGTTTAACCCTTATTTTTCTAAGATAGAGTCATAATATAGTTTAGTGTTAATTTGGTAGAGTTTGGTGAAAAGTTGGTTAATAATCCGAAAAAATGACTAAGTTTGAGGAATCTGGAAAATAATGCAAGTTGTCTTTTTTGTGATTCTGAGATGAGTAAAAATGCAATCTATCCTTGTCCGAATTTAATGAAATTTGGTGTGCTTATTATTCATATACTGAGGAATGTTGTGTTAAAATTTCAGATCAATCGGAGTTCGGGAAGTCACCCAAAAAATGGCTGCAACTTGGCAGTCCGAGCAAACCAATCCAGGGACTTCCAGGATTTTCCTGAGACTGTGTCCCAACTTCGAAAAATCATTCCTGACGAATCATAAGGAATTTGATCAAACTGTTTTGTATGGAGGTAGCTATGTGTGTCTAGTTTCTCTGGGACTTGGAATCGCATCAATCAGAGCTCTGAGGAGGAAGTTATGCCTGATTTATTGGAGTAAGGTCATTCTGCCGGGAAAACAACAACTATCCCGGTTGCACAAGGAAAGCTTTCCTGTGGACTTTTGAAGCATGGATCGGATATTATGGACCTAAAGATATGTCCATACTAACTTAATGAGAAGATTCAAGTCCAAGATAAGGCCAAGAAGAGTCTAGAAGAAAAGAATTCAGATAATAAGAGAAAGAAGAAGAATCCTGATTAATTTCGGGAAAATTCCTGTGCACGTCTCTCAACTTCCACGGACTCTCCCGGACAGCTCACAATGAATCCGAATTCGAGCCTTATATGGATAGAAAGCTACAGGAGTCTAGTTTCCAACCCAACTGGAATAACCTCAATATCTATTTTTTAGAGAAAGATATTCCATAATCTTCACTCGAAGGTCAAATCTGCCAGCAGGATAAGTTTGAGAAAAACTAAGTTTTGTAAACCCTAGCTGCCTCCCTTGCCTCTATAAATACCACAACATAATTTCAGAATAATCATCTTCTCTTCCTTACTTAAACTAGCCAAAACTCTGCCGAATTGCTTCCAAGAATTCTCACCAAGAACATAGCCGAACCATACTCCACCACTTTTCATAAAATCATTCCAATCATCAACACCAATCCACTTGCTGAATTATTCAACAAGGTTGTCACTTGGATTGTAATTTCAATGGCTTTTGTTTCTTTGTATTTATACATTAATTTGTCTATGAATTATGTATTGATTCTTGGATCCGATTTTGGTTTTGTTATTTATTCATGGGATTTCCGAATTCTTGTTATAATTGTTTGGTTTTCTTATGTTTAATTGCCGAATTATGCATGTTATGTAATTGAATATGGTATGATGGGCAGTAGGCTTTTGCATGTTTTCTTGATTTAATTAGGTTTATTTCCTTAATTCCTGTGCAACCGAAGGAGATGTCTAGATGCATTTGAAGGCCATGAGTGTTATCTAGGTATTGAATTCACTTGCCGATTTAATACATGTTGGATCATACGCGTAGTTGATTTTAATGTGTATTTATCTAAGGGCTAGAGTAATTCTGGAAATTTACATGTCAATGTGAGATGAGTGACGCCATACTTGCTAACATGTTCCAATTCGACATATTGTGCTTATGTGCTATTTGTGTTTAATTTCTACGCGTAGTGTTATTAAACCGATTAGTACCATGTTTAGGATTACACGCGTAGTTGATTCTAAATACTTGTGATGTTTTGAATAATTAGATATACCGCGTTGGCTCTAATTAAATTGGAACTTAATTGATCTAGAATTCGATATTTGCTTGCTGCCCCTATTACTTGTTTTAATTCCGTTGCATGTGTAATGAGTTTTGTGTTTTGTGATTGTGTGGAAGGTGATGATCATTTGTAAATAATAATTTAGGTTTTAAGTTTCGTAAAAATCATTAGGAGATTAGTTATAAAAATTCGACACCCCCCTTTCTATGTGCAACACTTTGTGTGATTGAAAGCCCTTGATTTCCCCGGATAGAACGATCCCTACTTGTCCTAACTACAATTGACAAAAGAAGGGTATTATGTGTATGAAGTTGTTTTGCAGGTACTTTGTGCTTGGATTATGTCTCCATCATGAAACTCTACCAAAGTGTACCCACAAATCCTATACAGAAATTTGTTGTAGCCGAACCATCTTCACCTATACAATTCGCACCATCTTCCATAGTCGAGTTCATCATTTGCCGAAGTTCTTCAAGGTTCTTCTAAAGTGTGATTCAACTAAACTCTTGGCTCTTTAATTTTCTGTATGAATTGCGATTTAATGATGAATGATTTGTTGGATTACAATTTTTGGTTTGTATGTTTTATTATGGATTACAATTTTGCTTATGTGTTCTTCATGTTTACCTTCGACGCTGAGTGTTTGTAAACTGATTAGCACTATGTTTAGGATTATACGCTGAGTTAATTCTAAATAATTAAGAAGTCTTAACGATTAGATGAACCGCTGAGGGCTCTAATTAGAATTGGAATTAAATTTGTCTAAGTGTTATGTGAAATATTGTTGCCTTGAATCTTTTATTTCGATTAATGCATGTGCAAAGTGATTTTGTGTTATGTGTTCTTGTGGAGAAGATGATCATATGTAAATAATAGTTTTAGGTTTATTTTCGTTACATTTAGTAGTTGATTAGATACAAATCTCAACCCCCCATATGATTATATAATGCTTTTCGAGAATTAAATACCCTTGATTTCCCCGGATAGAACGATCCCTACTTGTAAATACTACACTAGACACAAGAAGGGTAATATATGTATGAGATTATTTTGCAGTTACAAATTGTGCGTGTAATGTGGTCCCATCAATTTTTGGCGCCGTTGCCGGGGAAATTAAAATTGTTTAATTTCATGAAGTGTTACTTTGTAACAATTGTTTTTATGTTTATTTGTTCATATTTCGGATTGTTTTATTTCTATAGTTTTCGGTTTTGTATAATAAGTTTTTCGGAATAGTTATAATTTAAGTAGTTTTCGTTTTTGGTTTTTCATTATTGCCGAAATTTATTTGATCTATCATGTGATATATGTTTGTTACACTTAGTTAAATTGCTAGAAGTTTAAAGGTTTATTTATGTTCTATTTACTTTGGTTTTCGAGGGGAAGAAGGAATAGGTAAGGTCGCTATTGTCAATTTATAGCCTTAACCCTTCATACGAATGATGCCATAGCAGATCCGCCTTTTATGTAGACTGGAAAATGTGGGATACGTCCCCCCCACGCATACGAGCGACGACTCGGCAAATCCATTTTTATGAGGTTGAGGGCAGCTTTTATTAGACAATAGTGGTACTGTCAACATAATATTCCAAACTGAGTAAGGGGCAAAAAGGTTCGCCTATTAGTTCGTTTGTCTTTATTATGGATGTCAAGGTTTGTTTAACTAGATCTCAAGGGCCATAGACAGCTATCTCTTCTCTGTGAAGGGGGCGATAGGGAGTTCGCTCTCCGTGGTAACCAACAACGAGTCTTGCCTTGCTCCATGATAGAACTTTTATTCTAGCCTTCTGAAACCACCGAATTTTGTGTCTAGACGATATCACCTAGGCCGCACGACCGCCGAGCTTCGAAAGCTAAAGTAGATTGAGTATGAGTATGTCTTAAAGCTTGAACTAAAATGTTATCTTTAATCTTTGAGGTATATCGGACAAAAGCATGATACTACCTTGGACTGTTTCAGCCCATTGCACTGTTATCTCCTCTGCTCCACGTACCTCGAATTTTAAAGTTTTGAATAAAAGTAATTAGACACTAAGAGTTTGACATGTTAAATATACTTTCAGAATTATTGTAAAAATTGAGTTCGAATTCCTTATTATCCGAATACTTGATGATACTTGTAAATTTTATGATACCTATACTTTGTTTGTTATATACTCGTTTATACTCGTTTACTCTTATACGTTGTTAATGTAAAGTTTCGTTACTTATTTGTTTTGATATCATTAACTCATATTACTAACCCCTAATTCTAACTTTTACTTGCTTTTCGGTTTAGTTTTTAGATATTAACAACTTGATCTTCACAAATTCTCAGGTACATGAATGTCCATCATTCCAGGTTGGTCACAAGAAATTGAGGATCGCTTAAACAGAATTTGTGGAGATAGAACTGAGCAAGCATCACTGAGCACACCATTGTTTGAGCACCAATTCGTCTCCCCCACATCGTCACTCTTTGAACGTGACATAGCATCTCCATCATCACCATTTCCATCCAACGTCTCGTGTGAACTCAATCCTTTGTTCCACGAAGATCCGAAGTTTGAGCTACTTACAAGTCCATTCCCTACACATCTGAATTTCGACTTACCTGATCCACCACAACAAATGGGTTCGATCAGAGAGCAGAATGGACACGTCACGGGTGAAGGCATAGCACTTTCCAACATCACTTATCCGACAGTTGCAACTGGCAAGTCGGTTGATTTCGGGCTAAAGAGTGGATTTTTGCATCAATTGCCGAAATTCCATGGTCTCTCAGGAGAGGAGCCGAACTCACATCTACAACAATTCCAATTTACTTGTGAGACCATGTGTCCTAGAGGAGCTGATATTCAACATGTGAAGATGAGAGCCTTTCCATTTTCACTAGAGGACAAGGCAAGGATATGGTTGTTCACTATACCATCCGGACGAATTGTTTCATGGAACACTATGGTCAACGAGTTCCTTCTCAAATATTTTTCAGCATCAAGGGTGACTCAGCTGAGGAGTCAGATAACTGGAATCAAGCAAGCACATGATGAGCCATTCTATGAGTACTATGAGCGTTTTAAGACGTTGGTGTCATCTTGTCCAGCTCATGGCATTCGCCAAGGTCTCCTTTTGCAATACTTTTATGAGGGGATGCGTGGTTTGGACAAAGAGTTTCTTGATTCAGCTGCTGGAGGTTCGTTTTTGGAGAAGACTAACGAGGAAGCCACCACACTTTTGGAGACACGTGCATTGAAGAACCAACAATTCGGGCCTCAAGTCCGAACTAAGCAAGTGCATGAGAGAAGGGCCAATCCGGCTCTAGAAGAAAAGGTTGACAGGCTTGCCAACATGATGGCACAAATGATGAAGTCTCAACGTGGGCAAGTTGCTCAAGTGTGTGGGGTGTGTGCTGAGGGACATCTGACAGATCAATGCCCTCAAATGGGAGGAGAAAGCATAGAGGAGGTCAATGCTTTGGGATACCAAGGAGGAGGATTTCAGAATTTCAACCCAAGGTATCGTGATCATCCTAACTTTAGATGGAGCAACAATGATAATGTGCTCAAGCCTAATGTACAACCAAATGCTCAACAAAGTGGCGTGCCATTTCAACAAAGGGCAGCCGTACCATACCAAAGGCCCCCATTCGTTCCACACAATCAAGGTGTTCCTAATACACCTAACTTTGATGAGATCATGAAGTCTTTAGCAATGGGGCAAAGCCAATTGAATGCCTCTACAAAAGCTTTGTTGGTAGGACAACAAACCAATGCCAAGGATATAACTGAGTTAAAGAATCAGATGGGGCAGATTGTTGACTTTATAGGCCAATTCAATGAGCAATGGAGGCTGCCATCTACTGTTATAAAGAACCCCAAGAAGGAGCAAGCACAAGCCATAACCACAAGGAGTGGTAGAGTGTTGGAGGGACCAATCCCTAAAGCACAAAAGAAGAAGGCAGAGGCCATATAAGATGGGGACGAAATTGATGTATACGGCAATGATAAGGACGAACGTGATACGAGCAAGGATGAGCTCGAAATAATGAGGAAGAGGGATCTAGAAAAAGATCCAGCAACTTCCAACAAGGAAGTACCTAAGGTAAACGATTCCAATCTTAGTGGTTTAGTTAAAACTAACCCATCTTCATGTTTACCTTTTCCCTCAAGATTCAACAAGTCCAAAAAGGACAAATCAGATGAGGAAGTGTTTGACATCTTTCGCAAGGTGGAGGTGAACATACCCGTGCTAGAATGCATCAAGCAGATACCCAAGTATGCCAAGTTCTTAGAAGAACAATGTACAACAAGGAGGCATACACAAGAGGAGCAAGTTGTTAAGATGAGCGAGACAGTTTCAGCTGTTATCCAACGCAAGCTCCCTCCCAAGATGAAAGACCCAGGCAGTTTCATCGTTTCATGTATTATTGGGCAATCACACTTTTCGAATGTAATGCTAGATTTAGGGGTGTCAATTAATGTGATGCCCTACAATGTGTATGAGTTCCTAGGTTTAGGACCTTTGAAAAAATACAATGTGATTATCCAACTTGCGGATAGGTCTAACAAATATCCTGAGGGATATGTTGAAGATGTTCTTGTGCAGGTAAATAATCTGATATTTCCTGCAGATTTCTATGTGCTTCATATGGAAGAGTCGCCCCTTAATTCTACTCAACTTTTGTTGGGGCAACCATTCATGAGAACAACAATAACTAAGATAGACGTTGCTTAGGGAAATCTCACGATGGAATTTGATGGTGAAGTGATAAGCTTCAATGTATTTGAAGCAATGAGGTTTCCAGTTTCTAATCTAAAACCGTGCTATGCTATTGATGTTATTGACTCTTGTGCACATGTTTTATCAGAAGTCTTGGATCAATAGCAACGAGCTATTGAGCAAGGGGCCGGAATTGACAAAAGAGGATATCAGATTTCAGAGGAGGCACGGCTCGAACTTAAGCCGTGTATTGCACAAGTGGTTGCCGAAATTGAGGCAGCCCCTTATGTAGGTTCTAACAAACTCATGTCAATTCCAATTTCCACTAATAAAATTCTACCATCTGTGGAACAGGCCCTAACATTAGAGCTTAAGGCTCTACCTGATCATTTGAAGTACATATACTTGGGAAACGATGACACTCTACCAGTTATTGTGTCATCAAAGCTGAATGAGCAGCAAGAAACCCAATTGACTGATGTGCTTAAGAGGAATAAGACCGCCATTGGATGGACTTTGGCGGATATCAAGGATATAAGTCCTACTACATGCTTGCATAGGATCTTGCTTGAAGAAGGAGCCAAGCCTACAAGGGAGGGGCAGAGACGATTGCATCCTCCAATGATGAAGATTGTGAAGGACGAGGTAATAAAATTGCTTGATTGTGGCGTAATCTATCCTATCTCGGATAGCCAATGGATCTCACCCGTCCAAGTTGAACCCAAGAAGAGTGGAGTGACCGTTGTGAAGAATGACAAAGATGAACTCGTGCCACAAAGATTGGTGACAGGTCATAGGATGTGCATCGACTATAGAAAGCTTAATGCTACTACACGCAAGGATCACATGTCTTTGCCCTTCATGGACCAAATGTTGGAAAGATTAGCTGGACAGGAGTTCTATTGCTTTTTGGATGGGTATAGCGGGTACAATCAGATTTGCATTCACCCGGATGACCAAGAGAAGACAACGTTTACATGTCCCTTTGGTACGTTTACCTATCGACGCATGCCTTTTGGTTTATGCAATGCACCAGATACATTTCAAAGTTGTATGTATTCCATTTTCTCAGATTACATTGAAAATATCATTGAAGTCTTTATGGATGATTTTTCTGTTTATGGACAAGACTTTGATGCATGTTTAGAAAATTTAGAATTAATCTTGGAAAGATGTGTAGAAACTAACCTTGTACTAAATTGGGAAAAATGTCATTTCATGGTTAATCAAGGGATAGTTTTGGGACATATAATATCTGCTAAGGGAATAGAGGTTGATAAGGCCAAGATTGATGTTATGCAACATTTACCCTCCCCCAAAACTGTGAGGGAGGTTCGTTCTTTTCTTGGCCATGCAGGTTTCTATAGAAGGTTCATCAAAGACTTTTCTTTGGTGGCAAAACCCTTGTGTTCTCTTTTAAAGAAAGACGTACCATTCGTGTGGAGCAAGGAATGTGAAGAAGCATTCGGCAAGCTTAAAGAATTGCTAATTTTGGCACCTATAATGGCACCATCTAATTGGGACTTGCCATTTGAGCTTATGTGCGACGCATCGGACTATGCCGTTGGAGCAGTTCTTGGACAAAGAAATGAGAAGAGGCCGAATGCAATATACTATGCCTCTAGAACGTTGAACGATGCTCAAATGAATTATTCCACCACAGAAAAAGAGCTTTTGGCTGTCATATTTGCTTTAGAAAAATTTTGATCTTATCTTTTGAACTCTAAAGTGATAGTTTATTCAGATCATGCAGCTCTTAGGTACTTGATGAAGAAGAAAGATGCCAAACCACCATTGATTCAATGGATCCTCTTATTACAAGAGTTTGACATCGAAATCAAGGACAAAAAGGGAAGTGAAAAAGTCGTGGCGGATCACTTGAGCAGAATTGTGCAAGAGGAGGACACGCTCCCATTTAGAGAGTCCTTCCCAGATGAGCAGCTCTTTCGTATTGAGACACATGAACCTTGGTATGCTGATATTGTGAATTACTTAGTTACTAAGACTTTTCCTAGTACAGTTTCGAATGCAGCCAAGACAAGGATCAAAAAGATAGCTCGACACTACATATGGGATGATCCATATCTATGGAAGCATTGTAGTGATCAGATCATTCGAAGATGTGTCCCACAAGAAGAGCATAGGCCGATCCTAGCTTTTTGTCACAATGAGGCGTGTGGAGGTCATTTTGGACCTAAGAAGACAGCTCTTAAGGTATTGGATTGTGGATTCTTTTGGCCTACAATTTTTAAAGAATGCTTATATCATGTGTAAAACATGTGACAGATGCCAAAGAACAGGTAACATTGGTCCAAAAGATCAAATGCCCCTTTCTCCTATTATAGAGGTTGAAAATTTTGATTTATGGGGTATAGATTTTATGTGACCTTTTCCCTCATCCAAAGGCTTTCTTTATATCTTATTAGCTGTTGATTACATTTCAAAGTGAGTGGAGGCGAAAGCCACAAAGACTAATGATTCTAAAGTTGTTGCAGAATTCTTGAGAACTAACATATTTTCCAGATTTGGAGTACCACGTGTTTTTATAAGCGATGGAGGTTCTCACTTTTGCAACAGAACTATAGAGGCGTTACTCAAGAAATATGGAGTACCTCACAAGGTTTCCACCCCATATCACCCTCAGACAAGTGGAATGGCAGAAGTTTCAAATAGGGAGATCAAGAAGATATTAGAAAAAATTGTTGGTCCAACAAGGAAGGATTGGAGCAACAGACTTGATGATGCTTTGTGGGCATATAGGACAGCCTACAAGACGCCTATAGGGATGTCTTCCTTTAGGCTTACATACGGAAAAGCATGCCATCTCCCAGTGGAACTTGAGCACAAGGCGTGGTGGGCAGTTAAAGAGTTCAACATGAACTTAGATTTGGCAGGTTTGCACAAGAAATTGCAATTAAGCGAGCTTGAGGAAATACGAAATGATGCATATGATGCCGCTTTGATTTACAAAGAGAAGACGAGAGTTTACCATGACAAGCAATTGAGGAGAAAAACGTTTGAAATTTGTCAAAAAGTCTTGTTATTTCATTCTCGTCTTAGATTATTTCCTCGAAAATTACGATCACGTTGGGTTGGTCCTTATGTTGTGACTAATGTGTTTGTTCATGGTGCAATTGAAATAAAGAGTATTGAAACAGGTAAAGCGTTTAAGGTAAATGGGCATCGACTCAAACCTTATTACGAGCCTTTTGAGGAGCACACCATTGAAGAACTTGATATAGAGGACGCACCAAGATCCTAGTATGCATGAAAAGAGTCTAGGCTAAAGGACTATAAACAATTAAGCGCTGCATGGGAGGCGATCCATTTCAACCAAAATTGTGAATGAGCCGTCTACGAGAGTTTGCATTTTCTAATCCCTAAACTCTTTTTTGTTGAATTGTATAAATGGAGATGTGTGATGTATCATATGGTTAGAAGTTACAACATTATTTTGATATACATTGAGGACAATGTAATTTTCTAAGTGTGGGGTAGTGATACATGTTTCCATGTTTGGTTTAATTCATTTTAATTTGTTTCGAGTCAGAAAAAGGAAAATACAGAAAAATTTAAAAATTTTCGTTTGTTTTTAAGTTTAAGATTGAGTCTTAGATGCCCTTAAATGAGTCGATGATGATTGTATCTTTGAATGCATAGATGATTGTTTGCATAATCATAAAAATTAATTGTGAGTTTCATAGATATTGTGATTGGTATGAACATGTGAGATTATGAATGACGTACAATAAAGCATGCTTGTTTGAGTTGAATTGTTTTCCATAATATCCTATGTGAGCTTTCGTGCCAAATACTTTCTTCTTGTGCGATAAATATAATAAATGGCAGAAATTTATTCTAAACTTCATCATTTTTTGATTATTCAATGACTATGTGCTATAGATTTTAATGAATTTTAGAATGCTAGAACTCACTCTTGATGATTTTTGAGACTTTTTATCATGACTATGCCTTGATTTCGAATGTGATTGAGATGATCTTGTTAGGATTACCACCAAAGCTAAATAAAGCATGTGTCAAATTGTGCCCGTCGTGGGTCTCCTTAGTTTTAACCCCTTTGAGCTTACATTGAGTCTTTCTTTCATTACCCATATAAATTCCTTAGAATAGCTATATCTTTACCTTTGTTCTCAAGACTTGATAAAGCTTAATTTTGATGGAATTATAACTTGGTGTGATGTTGTGAAACAAGTGTGGGGTGAAATTAGCATTGTTTATAAATTGATGAATGTCGTGCCTAAAAGAAAAGAAAAGAAAAAAACAATTCGGACAGAAAAATACAAAGAGAAAAATGTTAGTCCGAAACAAAAGAAAAAGGAAGGCACGGTTTCAATGTGATTTTTGCTAAGTTGATTGTGAAATTGGAGATTGTTTGAAAATTGAAGGTCTATCATTGTATACATGACCTTTGTTCGATTTCACTATTTGGGAAAGAATGAAATGTGGGCCCAACAAGATGAAACTTGGCCCTTGGAGTGAAATCATGAGGAGCATTGAGTTTTACTAAGTCTTGGTGACATTTATCACCACTATCCTAAATGAGAATACCCTATGTGGAGCCCCATATTATTCCCTCTAAAGATTTTTCTCATGATTCTTAAAATAGGTGATCTTTATATGTGGAGATTATCTCAACAGTTGAGCTTATGGTTTTGGTTCATTTGTGCATATAGTTGTTAAATGAAGTTTATCTCGATAATATTATTCCAAAGGTGCCTTTTTTTGATGAAATATGCAAGCTATTTGTTGCCTTACAATCTATTCTCTTGTATATACTTTGAGTGAATATTGCCATATCATGAGTGAAAAGAAGAGAGTATGCCTAGTGAGTATGATCGAATTAATTTGACATGTTTACATGCTTATTTTCTCACTTCTTACTTATTCATGTCATAAAACATATCTACGACGCTTGGAATTATTGCGCTTACACTTGAATGCTTAAAACTTGAAAACTATGTGTTTAAAAGATCATGAGACAATCATTTAGGGGCAGCAGTTTTTGTAGAGTCTTTTATTTTGTTTTGCTACGGGACTAGCAAAAGCTAAGTGTGGGGTAGTTGATAGGATCATTTTATGCGACGTTCTTAGTATGTTTTTACCCTCATTTATATAATGCTTAACCCTTATTGTTGTATTATAGAGTCGTTTAGTTGAGTCTGGAGTCTTTGGTAGAGTCGGTTTGTGAACTGAGCTAAAACGTCTAAAAACGCTGAATTTGTGAAGAGTTTGAGTTGAACTAGAATTCTTAAGTCAAGAGTTTGATTCAAAGTAGGACTCCTTATGTAACAAAGAGTCTTAATCAGTTTAGGAGTCTACAATGTCTCGACGTTTCTGAAAACGTCGAAAGTTCTAAGAGTTTCAATCAAAGTAGAACTCCTTGTTGAACCAGGAAATCCTGACTGAATCTGGAATGATATTCTTAATAATTCTCCAACATTTTTATCTTGTCTTTTTAATATTTCTTCTCTCTTATTTTCAGGAATTAAATGAGAAAAATTCGTTGGAGAAAATAGGAGAGAAATCGGGCAGAAATTATTACTTATTGTCGAATGCAAAAGAAGAGTTGCAATGCAACTAGGACAAGAAGAGAGGCTGAATTAAATCAAGGATAAATGGAAGAGATATTGCAAGGATATTCAGTAATTATCCAAGGGAAATTCATCAACAAATTCAAGAGAAAAGGAAGAGATAATTCAGAAAAAGAAGAAGAAAAATCGGAAGAAACCATGATTAAATTCGGCAGAATTCCTGTGCACGTCATCCATCTTCCACGGACTTTCTAAGACAGCTCACTTTGAATCAGATGGCATGCCATACATGGATGGAAAGCTACGGGAGTCTAGTTTCCAAATCAATTAGAATCATCTCAATAGCTATTTTCTAGAGGGAGATATTCTATAATCTTTACACGAAGGTCAAATCTGCCAACAGGATAAGTTTGAGAAAAACTATGTTTTGTAAACCCTAGTTGCTGCCGAATTCTTTTACCTTTGCCTCTATATAAAGAACAGTTTTGACACATAAAAATCATCTCTTCCTCTCACAAAATACTAGCCGAAACTCTACCAAAGTGTACCCACAAATCCTATACAGAAATTTGTTGTAGCCGAACCATCTTCACCTACACAATTCGCACCATCTTCCATAGTCGAATTCATCATTTGCCGAAGTTCTTCAAGGTTCTTCTAAAGTGTGATTCGACTAAACTCTTGGCTCTTTAATTTTCTGTATGAATTGCGATTTAATGATGAATGATTTGTTGGATTACAATTTTTGGTTTGTATGTTTTATTATGGATTTCCGAAAGTTATTCATGGTTTATGTATTATTTCCGAAAATCCATTCAGGGTTTGTGTATGAGTTTCGAATTACTTTATATATGTGATTTCATATTTAATTGGTTTAGGGCAGTAGGATTTCATGTATGTTCTTGATGTTATTTAATTAATTTTCATGAGTTCGTGCATCACAAATCGTGTGCTTAAGGGCTGACTTTGTGGCTTCTCCTTAGGTACCGATTTTATCTACCAAAATAATTTGGATTGCTTCATACGCTGAGTTGCTGTGATTTAGATTGTTTATTAGGGCGGTTATAACCATGAAAATTTACATGTTAAAGCAAGGTGAGGTGACGCCATACTTGTTGCATGTCTCTAATTCGGCTTATTGTGCTTATGTGTTCTTCGTGTTTACCTTCGACGCTGAGTGTTTGTAAACTGATTAGCACTATGTTTAGGATTATACGCTGAGTTAATTCTAAATAATTAAGAAGTCTTAACGATTAGATGAATCGCTGAGGGCTCTAATTAGAATTGGAATTAAATTTGTCTAAGTGCTATGTGAAATATTGCTGCCTTGAATCTTTTATTTCAATTAATGCATGTAAAGTGATTTTGTGTTATGTGTTCTTGTGGAGAAGATGATCATATGTAAATAATAGTTTTAGGTTTATTTTCGTTACATTTAGTAGTTGATTAGATACAAATCTCAACCCCCCATATGATTATGTAATGCTTTGTGAGAATTAAATGCCCTTGATTTCCCCGGATAGAACGATCCCTACTTGTTAATACTACACTCGACACAAGAAGGGTAATATATGTATGAGATTATTTTGCAGGTACAAATTGTGCATGTAATGTGGTCCCATCACAAATAATTCTTCCTTTAATCCTTGATTAAATTCGGAAATTCCCTCTTTGAACTTAGTGTGGAATGAGTCCACATTCGGTTTTGAATTCCTCTTGTAATTCGGCAACATCTCTCCTTATTGGATTCGGCTTCTTCCTTCCTTAGCCGTGTTCCTTTGTGTGTCTTGCCGTGCAAGACTCCCTCGTGCATGTGTTCGGCATGCTCCTTTGTTCCTTCATCCACAAGCTTCAATACATTTGCTCGACATGCTTTGCAATTCTTTCTTTTTAATTGAATTCGGCATTTAGGTTTTCCATGCGATTTCTTTTGCTTTTTTTTTCTTCCGAAATTCATTTGTTAATTCCTGAAAATAAGAAAAGAATTATATTTGACGTGAGCCTAAGCTCGCACGCAATAATAACCCTACAATCGTTAGTAGTATAGAATAAGTAGGGATCGTTCTAGCCGGGGATTAAGGGTACCTGAAATATGAGAATGTTAACACAAATATTTACAAACATATATGCACACAATTGTCACACTTATATACATATATACAAACAAGAAACGAAATCATGGGGGATGAATTGTGATCGGCAGCAAAGCTGCCACTAATGCTAGGCACGAAAATAAATTGCTGAAAAATAAATCCTAAGTCTATTATTTACAAGTTTGGTCGACATTCTTTCACAAAGCACTAACACAAAAGCAATCAAAACACATAACAAACAAGCAAGTAAGACTCTCGGCAAAGCATTAAAGCGTTCTAGACTCAACTTAACTCCGACCTAGTTAGCTCCCTATAGGTATTACTAACCGATAGATTTCATAAGTATTCAAGATTAACTTTACGTCTAACCCTAAAATTGTACTAAACATATTTGAGAACTCCTATAGATGAAAACAAACATGCATAGTAATTGAGCACGAAATCTTTTTAGTCGGAAACAAGTCAATGGAGTAAGGTTGTCAATCATCTCCTCAACAAGCATGTTCTTTAAATTACTCTAGCCCTAGTGAAAAACAACACAAACAAAGTAACTCGTTGATTACTTTAATCCATATTAAATTTCGGCTAATGAGATTAATAATCTAAGTACTGCAGTTACATAGGCTACCAATCTTTAAGCACACGAATTTAAAGAACAAGTCAAGAAAACCCTAAAATCAATTTAACACAAATCTTGCCGAAAATCCTAATTACTAATTCATCATATATTTCCCTTACTCTTTAGCATGCAATCCATATTCTCACATCTAAAACATCACTTAAAGATAAAGAAAATAAATTGACATGCAAATCATAAAACCAAATTTCAATCCAATTCATACATAGACATAAAAATTGAAACCAAGAATTCATGCTAACTTCATAGACAAAGTTTAACATAACTACAACAAAAATTACAAAGCCAAGAGTAGGGAGTGGATCACACATTAGAAACCTTGGAGACTTCGTCTTGTATGGATCCGGTGGTTGATGATGGAATCGGATGGAGGCTGCTCGGCAGTGATGTATCGGCAGCAAGGGAACAAAATTTCGGCAGGAAACTTTGGTGTGGTGGTGGTGGTTTTGGCTAGGGTTTTTGTGTAGGATTCTTGGGAAATTTAGGTAGAGCTTTGGCTAGATTTTTACTTTGGAATGTGACCAGTTTTTCTGTGTAAAAGTTGGCTATTTATAGAGGCAAATTCGGCAGAAAACCTAGGTAGAAAACCTAGTCCGAATCGACAAAGGCAATCCTTATGCAACAAGGTTTTGGTTCCTTCCTTTCTTGGTTCTTCTAGGAAACTTCTTTTTCTGATTTTTTTCTTCAATGCCTTGGATTGGTGTCATCCTCTAACCTTCCTTAAGCTTGGACCATCATCACATATGCATTTGTACACCATTTGGTCCATCAAAAACAGAAAACACAAAAAGGGGGCAGTAGGTTCCTGGAATCGGCAGATTTAATGTTGCTGTAGTAACTCCGGCATATCTCCATCCTCGGAGCTCCGATTGATACGATTCCAAGTCTCAGATAAACTAGACACATATGGCCATCTCCCCATAAAATATCTCGATTAAATTCCTTGTGAGTCGTCGGGAATGATTTTTCGAAGTTGGGACAAAGTCCCAGGAAAATCCTGGAAGCCCCTGGATTGGAATGCTCGGACTGCCGTTTTGCAGCCAACGTTTGAGTGACTTCCCGAACTCCGATTGATCTGAAATTTTAACACAACATTCCTCAGCATATGAATATTAAGCACACCAAATTTCATAGAATTCGGACAAGGATAGATCATATTTGTACTCGTCACAAAATCGCGAAAAAGACATGTTTTGCACTATTTTCCAGATTTCTCATACTTAGTCATTTTTCGGACAATTAAACACATTTTACCAAAACTCTACCAAAATTGACACTAACTATATTATGACTCTATCTTAGACAAATAAGGGTTAAACAAAGCATAAACGAGGGCATAAGCATATAATATCGTCGCACATTGTGCTCCTATCAATATTAAAAAGAGAAGATAAAATGTAGCACAATTTATGATTTGATAGATTCCTGATTCTGCCAGGATTTCCTAGTTCAACAAGGATTTCTACTTTGATTGAAACTCTTAAATCCTTCGACGTTTTGAGAAACGTCGAGACATTGTAGACTCCTAAACGATTAGGATTCCTAATGTAATAAGGAATCCTTGTTCAACTCAAACTCTTCATAAATTGTGCATTTTTTCGATAATTAAGCTCAAATCACAACCAACTCTGCCAACGACTCATGACTCGACTAAACGACTCTAAATTACAACAATAAGGGTTAAGCAATTGCATAAATGATGATAAAACACATTAAGAACGTCACATATTATGCTCCTGTCAGATGGCGTGTATGTTTGGTTAGAGCCTTAGAGGTAGGCTCATTGTGACCTGATCTAGGCCTCATCAACGGGTCGGGCCGGGCCGGGCTTCTTTAAAAATTCTAGGATCCAAGCCCAACCATATAAAGCGGGCTTAATGGGCTTTTGCGGGCCGGGCCGAATAGCCCTTGGCGGGTTGAGGCCGGGCCGGGCTTTAATTAAAATAAATAAATATTAGAAATTATTTTTTAAAAAGGGGTTTGGAAACTCTAAACGCCAAACTCCAAACTCTAAACTCTAAACCCTAAATCTAAATTCAAATTGATTTTCAATTATAAATATACCCTATAAATATGTGACTTATGGCATTTTTCATTTTATAAATTTAGCCATTATAATGACAATATGCATACTAATGTGGTATAACTTGATTTGAAGATTATAATCAAGTGTACAACTTTTCGAAACAACTATATAAAAGAAGTCAAATTTTGAAAAATGCTATGAGATCGAATTTGATCGTTATGATGAAATACGGTGATGGTAAAAAAATCACTTAAATCCGACAAAGTTAGAAACCCGATCGGTGCGGTCAACCTTATTTAAACTTATCTCTCTCTATGGGGAGCCATAGTATCGGGAGGTAAACGTTTCCAAAGTTTTACATGGCTGATTACGTCTCATTTATTTGAGAGTTTAATGTTTGGAAGAGTCGACAAAACAAGGTCATCTAAAGGTACCTAATAGCGTTTTCGTGTGATAAGTTTTATGAAAATATGGTTGACCGTTTCGATCGAGCATCGAACGTTCACGAAACGAGTTGATTTTTCTCCTCTACTCATATTTAACTATAACGATCACATCAGATAGTCAAAATTTTCATTTTGTGAATTTAGCCATTATAATGACAATATGCTTACTAATGCGGTATAACTTGATTAGTAGATTATACTCTAGTGTACAACTTTTCGAAACAACTATATAAAAGAAGTCAAATTTTGAAAAATGCTATGAAATATAATTTGATCGTTCTGATGAAATACGGTGATGTGGTCAAAAAATCACTTAAATCCGACAAAGTTAGAACCTCGATCAGTGATGTCAACCTTTTTTAAACTTATCTCTCTATGGGGAGCCATAGTATCGGGAGGTAAACGTTCTCAAATTTTTACATGGCTGATTACGTCTCATTTATTTGAGAGTTTAATGTTTGGAAGAGTCGACGAAACAAGGTCATCTAAAGGTATCTAATAGCGTTTTCGTGTGATAAGTTTTATGAAAATATGGTTGACCGTTTCGATCGAGCATCGAACGTTCACGAAACAAGTTGATTTTTATCATCTACTCATATTTAACTACAACGATCACATCAGACGGTAACAATTTTCATTTTGTGAATTTAGCCATTATAATGACAACATGCTTACTAATGCGGTATAACTTGATTAGTAGATTATACTCAAGTGTACAACTTTTCGAAACAACTATATAAAAGAAGTCAAGTTTTGAAAAATGCTATGAGATAGCATTTGATCGTTATGATGAAATACAGTGATGGTAAAAAAATCACTTAAATCTGACAAAGTTAAAGCCTCGATCGATGATATGTTTACTTCGTGATTTTTACACTATAATTTAAAATTCTTAAAGATATTAATATAATAATTATTTTTAACGAACATAAATGATAAAATAGATGAGTTTAAGAGAAAAGATGATCCATATTGTGCTAATGAAGTGTGAATATCCATTAAAGTGTGTGAAAATGAAGATCTAATTAATACATTAATGTGTCAAAAATATAAAATAACTCTATATGGGGGTAACTTATTCTTTAATTATTGAGGTATGGATTTTAACGGGCTTTACGGGTCGGACTTTTACGGGCTTTTGATGGAGCGGGCTTGACGGGCTCTTAAGGGGCCAGGCCTAAGGGCCGGGCCGAGTTTCTAACCCCTAAACTAAACCCGGCCCTCTACCCACCGGGTCCGGGCTTGTTGACAGTAGCCGCAGAGAGGCTACAGCAGGCCCACAGACCCGCAGCAAGCGCACCAGGGCCCGGCCCAAGGGTCGGGACCGGATCACCAGCACCCGGCCTCGGGGCCTGGCACTCTATCCTACCTCCAGGGACCCAGGGGCCGGGGGCGCCAGCCTGCCTAAGAGGGCACCAGAAGGTATAAACAGAAGGGAACCAGTCCCACATCGAAGAGTAAGGCCAGCCCTTACCCCCAACCACCTATATATGGGCCCCAACTACCCTCTTTATTAGGTAACTGATCTCTCTCCCTGCTTACATACGTGCCTTGGTTATATATATTCCAACTATACTAACTTAGGCATCGGAGAGGTGAAGGCCGGCCCGCCCGATATTCCCCTTAGTAAGCAGGATTGCAGGAGATCGAGTTGGATTCATCAAGTATCTGCTAGACCCCCGGGTTTAGACAGAAACAATTGGCGCCGTCTGTGGGAACCTTGAACGAAAAGCCGTGTAAGCAACACCGTTGAGAAAGAGATCGGAGATGAGTTAAGAGAAAGAGACCGCCGAGGAGGGACGCCTTGCAGTAGTGTAGACGCTCACCTCCACCCCAGCCGTCACGCGGGAGCCGCGCGGCGACCGGGGCAACGGTCAGGATGGAGAGAGCTATGGGGGACCATCCGGCGTGCCGGATCCCCACCGCAACAGCTCGCGAGGTAAAGGCCCGGCAGAGGAGGAAGACAGTCCAGAGCGACGGGGCTTCGCTTTAACGTTCTCAGATGATTCAAGCGATCGATCTGAGAGCCCGGACCGGGACCCCACGTACAGCCCTGGCCATAGCAGTATGGTGGGAGAACTACGGGCGATGTCCGCAGAGGTCAGTCATCTGAGAGAGGAGAGCGACAGGGACAGAGCTAAGTCCAACGCTCGGTACGAAGAAATGGAGGAGGTGAATACTGCCCTCGTGGCCGCCCTGGAGAGGGGACAGCAGCGCAATGACGCCATGGCCGAGGCACAGGCGACACTCCCGCCGGTCCCACCTCAACACACTGAAGCAGGGCACTCTTCGGGCGGGAGACCCGGTGACCCCGTACGGCAGAAGTCGCCAGCAGGCGCAGGCCCGCCAAAGAGCGCGACAACCTCCCGCCAGCCTGGCGCTTCGTCAGTGGATGAAGCTGAGACTCCGACCGCGCGAGCGCTGCAGATGCTGGCCAGCACCGTGTCGAGCTTAAAGGCCCAAATGGAGGCCAACGAGAGAAGGGCCGCGCGGCCGATGGAGGGCGCCCGGTTTAATGAGCGCATGGGTCCCTTTTCACACCGAGTCATGGAGTCGGGAAGATCTGGCAACTAGAAGTCCCTCAAGCTCACCTACTCAGGATCCGGTTGCCCGTACCAGCATCTGGACAGCTTCCGGTCCCAAACCTGCGCCAAGGGCTACTCCGATGCAGTCTGCTGCAACATTTTTCAGGAGACTTTATCCGGAGAAGCACTCAGCTGGTTCTACGAGCTTCCGGCAAACTCGATCGAGGCATTCGAGCAGTTAGCCGACCGGTTCGTAGGCCGCTTCATTCTCCGAGTCGAGGGAGCCCGGACGTCGACCATCCTCTTCAATTGCAGGCAAGCCCCCGGAGAGGAGCTGAGAACCTTTGTCAACCGCTGGCAGACGGCTACGGCCGGAGTTCGGAACCTGGACAAGGGCATCGCCGAGATGGCATTTAAACAAGGGCTCTGAGCGGGCAAATTTTCCTACGCCGTCCGGGTAGAACTTCCGCAGGGGTACGACGAGTTGATGGCTATGGCCATCCGGCATGCTCAGGCCGATCATGAGACCTACGGGCACCACCTGCAGAAGAGGAAGCGGGATGAGCAGCAGGAAGACCATCCCCGGGAAGAGAACCCTCCGCCCGCCCAGGAAGCCAAGCCCAATCAGCAGACCGATAATCGCACCGCTCGGCCCAGCCGGAACGCCAACAGCAAAAACTGGCCACAGCGGCAGCAGAGGTCCTATTCTGATAAGCCCCAGAACGAGCACAAGCCGGCGCCGTTCCGCCAAGAGCGCCCCTTAGCAATCATGCCAGCACCGCCACCGGCCAATCAAGAAGTCTTCACCGCTCTCACCACTTCCTACGAGGATATCCTACTTGAGAACGGGAGCGTCATTCCCCCACCGCCCCAGAGAAGGTTCCCCAAGGGGAAACTTACAACGGCGCAGACGGGCAAGTACTGCTCTTACCATGATGAGGCTACTCATCGAACGAGCCAGTGCTACGCTCTCAAGTCAGCGGTGTAGGTTTTGATTGATAACGGCCAGCTCCAGCGGTACGTGGGGAAAAGAAGAACAGACCCCGACCGGGAACATGACCAGTCCTGGTAAAACCCGCTATTCCGAGCGGTTAGTTTGGCATAGTTCGCGGTTCAACCGTTGTAAAAACAAATATATATGCAAACTACTTTTGAGAAAATTTCACCGGTTCTGCCAGCTCTAGTATATTCATATTCAAGCAAGTATACAAGCAGTAACCGATCCGGAAAGATTACAAGGAAAAGGGCAAGAAAATCCTAAGGAGCTACGATTCCGCCTTCAGCAGGCAATTCGCCAGCCTCTCCTGCGGTACCCTCGCCGTCGACATCAGTTCCGGTGTTGACTCCGGCTCGGGCAGACTCGGCACCGTTGGTAAAAGAATCCAAGTCCGAGCGAATCGCTTCACCCGGCTGCCCCTCCACCGCCTCCTGATGGATGTCCGACTGCTCATGGATATCTCCTTCAGCAGCAGTCGACATCAGGGAAGTGTCTAACCATCCCTTCCCCACCCATTCCGTGTACGCATCCGAGATGCCCTCTTCCCTGGCCTTCACCAGAAACTCCAGGAACTGATCGCTCTCGCGGTATTTGAGAACGACCCGCTCGTAGAGTTCCGGGTCATCTTCCCCGGCCGGAGCAGCAGGCACGGCGCGCAGAGCAGCAGCTCCCACTTGGAGCTCGTCCACCTTGGCCTCCAGGTCGGCCCTCTCCTTCTCCAGGATCCGGTTCTGCTCCTCCAGCTTCTTGGCCCTCTCCTCCGATCTGGCCTTCTCCCGGTTCGAGCGAGACTTCTCCACCTCCAGGCGCTGCCGGATCTCCGATAGAGCAGTTATCTGTCTCTGCAGCTCCGACAGCTCCTCGCTCGCGTCCAGTTCGTACAGACTGTACAGCAACTGCGCAACACCAAAGAGTTAGTCAAGCAGCAAAAGAAACAAGCCACAAGCAGTATAGTTGTGCCATGCAGTACTCACCCGAAGGACGGATTCCTTGCATTTTGGACGATTTCCGCCCGCCAGGGCTCCAGCAACCCTGGGTCTGTCCAGGCCAAGGCTGGTCAAGTCCGCCGCCACCTTGCGGGCGAGCGCACTATCAGGATTTCCCCTCGGTGCCTCCGCAGGCGCTGGACTACTCTGCCGAGCAGCAGCAGCAGACTTCTCCCCAGCAGCGTTGGTCTGCGCACCGCTGGTTATTCTGAACCGTTTGGCCAGGTTTTCCCGTGCCGACCCACCGGTAAGTGTCACCAGTACGGTGGAAGGAACGTCCCCGACCTTCCGTTTCTCTCCCCGGCCTTCCGGAGAAGCAGATCGTGCGCTTTCCGGGGCGACGCTAGCCACGTGCGGCACAGACACCGGCCGGTTGGGGATCCTGTTCATCCCACCGGGAATCCTCACTGCCCCCCCCCCCCCCCCCCCGGTACTCTTGCCCTTTCCAGGTGCTAGGAGGCCTGCAGCATGATGGGTCTTCACCCGCTTCAGGACATAGGCGTCGTCATCGACGTCCATAGCCCTCGGCTCCGCATGAGTCGTCAGCCGGCCGGACACGTCGTCCACCGACGTCCGCGAGACGATCTCGGCCTTCTCCTTCAGCTTGTTGAGGAGGTCTTCCCCGTCCATAGAGAGAGTGGTTTCGGGCTTGATAGTCGCCCGGGAGGATGCACCTGCAAGGAAAGCAAACGGTTAGTATTTTGCAAAACACTAGCACAAAGTATCACCGCTCAAGGCCTTCCTACGCACCGGGACCCCGCCCAAGCTGGCAGTATTCCAGCACTTCGCGTCGGATGAAGTTGTAAGAACTCCGTTCCAGATCGTCCCAACATCCGGTTATGGTCGAGATCCTCTCACGCTCCAGATCGGATAGCTCGTACGACTGGTCGCCAATGGGTTGGAAGGCACCAGGAACCCAGTACTCTTTACTCCTCGCCTGCCACTTCCCGCCCACCATCACCACCTTCTTCCTCCAGCTGTTGTCTACCCATGAAGGCATATTGGTGACAATCGGTGGAGGCTTCCGGGTGTTGAAGGACAGGCAACCATGGGACCCCTGCTTCCTGGAGTACGACAACCTGTACAAGGCCCGGAACTCGTTTACCGTTGGTATATTCATCCCGGAAAACTCGTACAGGCAGCCGAGGCTCAGTAATCGTCTCCACTGGAGCCCAGGAAGCTGTGCGGGCGACACTTGCAGTGCACTCAGCATATACTGCACAAAATTTGGCAGCGGGAACGAGAGTCCATGCCGGAACTGATCCTGATGCGCGGCAACCCAACCTTCTTCCGGGTTGCAGGCTGACTCTCCAGGATTCAGGGGCCGTAGCAGAACTCTATCCGAGATACCCCACGTTTCCCGGAACGCTGCAATCTCTCCAGGGGTCATGCTCTCCTCCGGTTCATCACACACCACAGCATGCTTCCCTCTGCCGATGGTGTAGCTCACGGCCGGAGCGCCTGCAAGGCGCACCCCGTGCGGTATTTCAGTCTCCGAGGATTCAGACCCGGAAGACGAAGACGAGGACAGAGTCGATACCCTGCTGCCGGAGCAGTCAGCGACTTCGGTCTCCGGAGATTCCGAACTGAGCCAGTTATCCAGCCTCTCCGCATCATCCACGAGGGGACCCCTGGCAGCCGATTCGGAAGCCCGGTCAGAACCTGAAGATGACATCTTAACCTAGGGGAAGAACACAAAACCCTAGCGTTCATCAGCAATAGGCTACAACGGCACCTCCTACGGCCTCTCCCCAAGTCCGCCGCAGAAGCAGTTCCGTCAGCGGCAGAGATCCCTCCCCCCCGCCGCAAAACAACAAAGCCAAAAACAAGAACAACACCGGGGCAAAGAAATCAAACAAACTTACCAATTAGTATGCTCAACCGAGGACAATAGGCCCTGGGAAAGCAGCGCGCAATGGTAGGGAGCGTTCAAGAAACGGATCTCGTGGGACAAGAAGGGCTCAGAGTGCTCGCCGGATTCCTCTATTTCTCTTAGTTTCTCCAAAGCAAGAAGCAACAACAGAAAGAAGAGCAGAAGAGGCCTTTTTATAGAGGGGGCCAGTGCCCTAGGCAATCGAAATCCCTCCAAAACAAGTAATCAGAGCAACTCAAACGCCTGCGAATCCAGGCCCTTCATCTCAAGACCGCCCCCCGCTGGCACGTGTCCCAGCATTGGAAAACTGCCCGTGCCATCATAACTGACGGGACTGATGGACTTCCTCCTTAAATGCATGTCAGCCACTTGTCCCACACGCTGGCGACAGGAAGGTAGGAGCGGGAATCAAGGAGTCAGACCCTCCCACTTCCCCAGATTCCACGCTTGCACGACAATCTTCGCTGCATATCTCGAAGACCTCTCTCGCGGTTATGATCATCCAACCGCTTGGAGAGCACCCATCCGGGTATGAAGCCTCGTCTCGATACGGCAGGACGCCCGGTCGAGGACCGCCCGGCACCATGACAGTTCGCGGTTATGATCATTCAACCGGCTGTATGGCTTCTTCGCTGCATATCTCGAAGACCTCTCTCGCGGTTATGATCATCCAACCGCTTGGAGAGCACCCATCCGGGTATGAAGCCTCGTCTCGATACGGCAGGACGCCCGGTCGAGGACCGCCCGGCACCATGGCAGTTCGCGGTTTTGATCATTCAACCGGCTGCATGGCTTCTCCATGGCACATCACCGGAGGACTCGTCTCGATATGGCATGTCGCCCGGTCGAGGTCCATCCAGTCGCATCTCTCTTGGGGGACTTGTCTCGATATGGCAGAACGCCCGGTCAAGATCCGCCCACCGGTTACGACGCATCCAACCGGCTCGAGAGCATATTCCGGGAATAGGATCCACCCGGTACCATGGCATTTCACTGGGGGACTCGTCTCGATATGGCAGGACGCCCGGTCGAGTACTGCCCAGTACCATGGCTGACCCCGGTCATGAGAACATTCGACCGGCTTGGGCTTCATACACCCGGGTGAGTTTACATCTAACCCATGTACGCTTGTCCAGCAGGATAAAAACCCTGCATCGCACCAGCTGCGGAAAAAGGGGGCTGCACGGCGAGCTTTGTCACCTCAACGCCACCCCCCTACCAGGAACATAATGCACCTGGCCCCATGGCATCTCACTGGGGGGACTCGTTTCGATATGGCAGGACGCCCGGTCGAGTTCCTCCCAGCACCATGGCTGACACCGGTCGAGAATATTCGACCGGCGGGCTTATAACCCTGGGTGAGTTTGCATCTAACCCATGCACGCTTGTCCAGCAGGATAAAAACCCTGCATCGCATTGAAAGGCGATCAAACATGGGGCTACACGGCGAGCTTTGTCACCTCAATGCCACCCATTTACCTCAACGCTTATTCAACACAAGCTGAGAAGAACTAGCAAGTGTTCGCCGGTGCTTCAAACAGCCCGCAACACCGGGGAAATCTCCCTATAGCCTAGCAATGGGGAACTCGTTTCGATATGGCAGGACGCCCGGTCGAGTTCCCATACTCATGGCCTCGTCTCGATATGGCATGTCGCCCGGTCGAGGTCTAGTACTGAAGTTTGCCAGGGACACGTCTCGATATGGCAGAACGCCCGGTCGAGGTCCCATGAACTTCACCCCGTCCGTTTCGGCAGATCGCCCGGTAGAGGCTCAGTGAATTCCGTTTCGGCAGATCGCCCGGTAGAGGCTCAGTGAACTCCGCTCCGCTTCGATTCGGCAGATCGCCCAGTTGAGGCCCAGTGAAGCTCCGCTTCGTACCGAGAGGGCAGAGTGCCCGGCCGAAATTCCGTGCATATCTCTTGCATGGCGGATCTCAACGCCTCATTATCATCCCATGCACAAAATCTTCTGCATGGCGGATCTCAACGCCTCATTATCATCCCATGCACAAAATCTCCTGCATGGCGGATTTCAACGCCTCATTATCATTCCATGCACACATCTATTACATGGCATCATAGCATCATGGCATCATCCCATACGCTCACCGGGTTCCACCCGGCTCCATGCTCATAACACCACAACACTTGAGCATATTACTGCTTATATTGCAAATGTGCTTATAAAACTATTGCTTCCCATCGGTAAACAGGTACTCACCTCGGTCACGCCCAATCTTTAACGCGGACTTGGGGGACTGGACACCGGTAGGTTGGTAGCCCTGCGGGTCTGCGGGACAAGAGAAAGACAGATTTAAGTCCCCATTCAAGATTGCACTTGACCGGGAACTTGGGGGACTTGTTGACAGTAGCCACAGAGAGGCTACAGCAGGCCCACAGACCCGCAGCAAGCGCACCAGGGCCCGGCCCAAGGGTCGGGGCCGGATCACCAGCACCCGACCTCGGGGCCTAGCACTCTATCCTGCCTCTAGGGACCCAGGGGCAGGGGGCGCCAGCCTGCCTAAGAGGGCACCAGAATGTACAAACAGAAGGGAACCAGTCCCACATCGAAGAGTAAGGCCAGCCCTTACCCCCAACCACCTATATATGAGCCCCAACTACCCTCTTTATTAGGTAACTGATCTCTCTCCCTGCTTACATACGTGCCTTAGTTATATATATTACAACTATACTAACTTAGGCATCGGAGAGGTGAAGGCCGGCCCACCCGGTATTCCCCTTAGTAAGCAGGATTGCAGGAGATCGAGTTGGATTCATCAAGTATCTGCTAGACCCCCGGGTTTAGACAGAAACAGGGCTTAAGCGGGCTTTTCGACGAGCCAAGCCGGACTTGCGGGCCTCCATCAGCCCACTTGATCCGCGGGCTTAATGATGAGGCCTAACCTGATCATGAGTGTATTGAAAGTGACCTACTTCTACTATTCTACTAAAGAAATTTTTCCAGTTGCTTTGATGGAAAAAACAAAAAACAAACTGAAAATATTATTGGGACATGCATTACCAAAATTAAATCTAAGAAATAAAAGAAATTATCGAGTTTGGGAAAATGCAAATGAAAGCTCCACACAAAAAAAATACTCAGTTGCTCAAAATTCACACTGATGAATAACAATTATGTACACTCTATAGCAACCTGCTTTCCTCCGTGATCAATTGACATACGAGAAAGCTTAACCTTAATGGCCTCAAAAACTGCATTTTGCCTCTCTTCATTTGTCAACCACGAATACAAGCAGCAATCAATCATCTCCTTGCTGCTGTTTAAGGAGGAACTTCCCTTCCCGAACCTTGTAATACTTGCTAGATTCGAATCTGAAGGTTCGTCAGCATAGTTCTCTAAAATGTGACCAATGGCGCCACACCAAATCGGTCGAGCTACTTTAAGAAAGTCACACAAAACCAAAACTGGAAGGTTAACACTACCCAGCTCGGACTCACCATGCCCACCTCTCGCATGGTAATCTGACCCTCCTAGCTTCAGAAGACCATAATTATCAGCTAGATCACTGTATGCTGCCAACAAAATAAGCAGATAAGATGAGAACAGGATGAAGAAATCTTCATGATTGTAAGCATTCAAATGCCAGAAGCCAGTAATGAAGCATTAGAGGATATAAAACCAAGAGGCTCTACATATCCATTCATGCCAGTTGAAAGTAATTTCAGCCAGAATATCACTAACAAATGCTTTATGTCTCACGGAGTATCTGCTGTTAATACCAACTGAAAACACTAAACTAAAGTCCAAAATCACAACTGATCCTATGTCTTGAATGCTGCTGCATGGTTAAGTATATGCACATATAGTAAAACATACCAATTTCCTATTCTTCCAAAGCAGATTAAAGTAGGCTACTGATATCCAATAGTCTCTGGCAACGACCACCCGGTCCACACCGTCCAATAGTGTTGGTTTATTAAATTTTAAAAGGCTGCTTTACCATAAAACATACTTTATAATTAGTGATAACTTGTTTTCTTTTAGAAAAATTACACCATATTATTTATTACAGGCCTACAATATGCTTATATCGATAACCCAACTTCATTCTCAGATTCAATACAGCTAGAAGCATGGAGGATGGATTGAGAATGTAGGTTAAACGAGAAATTTGTAACAGTGTATTATGACTAGTGTCCCCACCCTTTCCAATAATTTCAGAACACTACCATTATTCAGTAGTCTAAGATAAAAAGTTGATCCTTAAATAACATACCAGTCAATTTTCCATCACATCTG
This sequence comes from Potentilla sterilis, assembly GCA_963682095.1. Taxonomy (NCBI): domain Eukaryota; kingdom Viridiplantae; phylum Streptophyta; class Magnoliopsida; order Rosales; family Rosaceae; genus Potentilla; species Potentilla sterilis. The sequence continues at coordinate 7,675,558 of OY821764.1, forward strand.
TAAACTTCCATCCCATGCAGACCAGCTTCTTTCAAACTTCTGATGATAGCAACTGTATTTTTTAATGCCCATGGATGAGCTAGCACAGCCACACCTCCCGTATCACGTATCATTTTTATTGCATCCTCGGTTGGAGGTTCACTTCCCCTGAACCCAATGAAGTGTGAATCTTTCGTTACAATGGTTTCTTAGTCATAAATTCATATACGCCAATGGTAACAGCAAATACATACATACATACATACATACATGTGTGTGTGTGTGTGTGTGTGTGTGTGTGTGTAACACTAGGCTTATAGTATTACGTAGAGTATGCAGGTCCACCGTCGAAAAGATAGCGGGCAAAAGCTTGTTTCAGATTTTCCACATAACCGGCTTCAACCATGGCTCGGGCCACATGCAGTCTCCCAGGAGCGACTCCCTTGCCTGCAACTCTTGCAACATGCTCCCACGTAAGAGGAAACTTAAGCTTGTTCAATTTGGAGACCATATTCTTGGCACGAAGATAACGACCATCCCTTATATTAGACAAGAACTTTTCAACCTCTTCAAAACTTGTTGGCCCACAGCTGCTATAATATGCAAGGATGTGCACCGGTTCTTCCAGTTCAGACTCTCCTCTGAAAGCAGTCCCAAAATCCATTGTTATTAAAAAACTAAACATATAGAATTAATCTGCTAAAACTGAGTTATTTGGTATTCTCTTCCGATTTTTTGGGAAGAAAATTCTTTTGAGAATATAGTTTTGGCATTCGTGAATCATAAACTGATAACATAAACAAGGGCAACAAAATAAATTTTCCTGCACAGGTAAAACATGAGTAACAAACGTAACGGTTGCAGAATCTGATATCATGCACAACGCATGCGTAAACATTTACCTTGGTTGGAAAATTGTACTGATTTCAACACCAGGAATTATCTTCAAGCCAAACCTCTGTGCTGCTTCTAGGGCCTCAGGGATGCCAGACATAGTGTCATGATCTGTGAGAGCAAGAACTTTCACCTGTTATAAGCAAATATATTAAACCTCACTACATCTCATACTCTGTGTTCTCAAGTAATATAGGAATACCAGTTTTGCTAGCTAAAGAACTTCTGATACTCAATTATTCAAAAGATATTGGAATACCAATATTGCTTCGCAAAGAAGCAAAGAACTTAAAGTGTCAGGAACATGTATAATTTTGAAGCATTGTGAACATCACTCACACCATAAGATTAACGCAGACAAGAAAATTCACGTATGTCTTTTTGATACTAAAGCCAATCCCAATGAAGGTATAACAGTTTGCTTCATTTTGAGATGACAAATTTAGGTACGATATAAAGTTCTAGACATAAGAAATCAAAGACCTCATTGTTCCCCCTGTTTGACAAGGGCACTCACTAAAATATGATGATGCACGTGTACCGATTGCATGACTGTACTATCTAATTCCGAAATATAACAATACAGACCAACCACTCCCAAATTAGGGCTCAGATAGTAAGCTGACTAGATTCTATCTGGGATTCCTGAAAGCTAACTATATATTCTTTTTGGCTAAATGCCTTCTGCCATATAGTACGCAAGGGAGTTGATGAAAATAATTCTTAGCAATCTGGAGCAGTCTCAATTTTCAGAACCACACAAAATAAAAACAAAAAAAAAAATTATGGTTTACTTTGAGAGTTCATACTTTTGCATCGTCTTCCATTTACATGCTCTGCTGGAATCTATGAACAGTTAAGTTTTCTCTAGCATGGGATTGGTAATTGGTCCCACCATTACATATACCATACCTCCAACGATGACGGTATTGGTGAAACACCATAATAGCCGAAATTCGCTCTAGAAATTAGAACTAAGAATAAAAGTACAACATATGAAAAGAACTTATAATATGAAGTGAAATATTTTTTTTTTACTAGGTGAATTTAAATATCTTAGATGTCTGTACTAAAGAACTAACAATATGAGGTGAACTTATTCATAAAGAATTACCATGAAGTTAGTTTGGGTTTATCTGTCTGTACTAAAAAATTATCCCACATAAATGAAAGATAAACAATGTATATCATTTATATTTGACGCTTATCAGTAAATAAGCCAAATATATTGACAGAATCCAATAGCACTTTAATCTTCTCAATCAATCTGGTGTAGAATATTAAGCCAATAACAGTAACATAAAAATGAATAATAAAAAACGATTCCTTTAGGTGTCCTGCTGAAAGGCCAATATAAACAAAACTGTTGGACAAACAGAATAAATGCAAGGAGAACTCACCCCATTTCCATGAGCCCTTTCAACCAACTTGGAAGGTGAAAGAAATCCATCACTGCATTTTGAATGTGAATGCAATTCAAACACCACCTTCTCTCCACCTCTTCCAATAGTTTTCTGAACCCCAAAATCATCCACAACACAAGAAGCTGCAGTGGCAGCCGGTGAAGATGCTTGATCCAAATAAACCCATTCACTCACAGACTTGAAAGCCATAGTCTGCTCGGTGGTCATTTTCTTCTTACTTCCTCCGCGCTTTTTCTTCTTTGTTTTCTTCTGGCTTTGTTTGTTGGAAATAGTTGGGGTGTGAATGACATAACTGTCACCCATCCCTGATTGATAGCGGCAAGACTTTGGTGTTGTTGCTTGTTTGCTTATTTAGACCATCAGTTTGTTTGTTAAATATCTACACTTTTCGATTGCGCCGGGAAAAGACACAGAAACGAGAGAGCAAGTTACTTGACAAGTTCAAAACTTGGGGTATCTACAGCATTTTTACAACTTCAACTCCGTACAGACAATTCAAAATTGTATAAACAATTATAGTCTGTCTTCAAAAACATTCATCCTAAACCAATTACTCAACTTGGGTCTTCCTCATAATAATTCAAAATCAATTCACCTCAAACCAGTAATTATACTGAATCCCACAAAATCAAAGCTCAAATCTTTTTCAATTAAACTCTGAGAATTACTTTTCCATTAAAAAAATATATCCTAAAGAACCGAGCTTGACAATGAAATGAGCCAAAAAAGAGAGCAAAAACACATTGGAAACATAAATTTCAAGTTGAGGTAAGTGATAAACATAATAAAATCAAACCCAATTGAACCAAGTACTACTGCATGTTTCCTGTAGCCATTGGAAAACAAAAGTAGGAGAATTTCACATACCTTAAACCCAGAACAGAACACAAGCACTTCTGTTCTGTCTCTGTTGTTTGTTTCGTTGGCGCGGCTCCTTTCTTCTTTTGGGTTTTGCTTTAGTTCCCCAAAAACTGCAACTTCCTTCGTTCTCTGCTGCGACTATAATTTGCTCGGTTTCATTCTCATCCGTCTATTAACAATCAAGGACTAAGGAGGTGCCACGTCATCCGACTTTTTAATTTTTGATCCCATAGATATGCGTTTGTGGAAATGGATTATTTTTTGAATATTTCTAAAATACGCCGGTGTAAACTTATGCCTAACGGTCCTGTTCAACGGAATGACATAATAGGTATTTCATTTTGAGGTGGTACATGAGTTTTAACATTAACTAACTGAAGGGCAATAATGACCTAAAACTAACTAAATTGATTGCTGAGAACAATCAAGCCTCACTGAGTACTCAGTCAAGAGGAACCTCCACGTCACCGTCGGTGATCTCCTGCTGCAAATTCTTAGGGTCCTTCCCGTCAACAGTACTTCTATCAACAACCTCTACAACAAATTCAAAACACACTCCCTTCCCTTTCTTCTCTCTAAGATAGCCAAGGCTCTTCTAATCCCCCTCCTGAAGACATCGTGGAAGGTACAGTTTCTCACAATAGAAGCCAAAAACAAAGAAACATAATAATTAAAACTTGGGATTTAGAAATTGATGGAGAATTGAACTTGGAAAGCAAGAGAAAAGGAATTGGGTTGCCAACGTTCTCAATTTCTCGCCGAGACGCAGGAGGACGACGATGGTGATGGTGGTGGCGGTATAGTAGAAAGCAAAGAACTTGGGTTAAGTCCCGAATTTTAAGATTGGAGATAAAATTAATTTGGGGATGAAGACAGAAGGTTGAGCTTACCAAATCGAAGTTAAGAGACTCATCGGTGTTCAAGGTTCTCGCCAGAAAACTCCCAAAAGCTTGAGCTGCTTCCATGTTCCGATCTCGAGAATCAAGGGATAGAGTTTTGTAGAGGAGGATGATGAGGTGGTTGCATGTTCTGGGTCTCACATCGGTGTTTGGTGGAGCGAGAGAGAGACAGAGAATTGCGGAGTCAAGCTGAAGAAGAAGAAGAGAGAATGGCCAGGTGGCCTGGCCTATTTATAGCCTTGGTCCAATGGCGTAGATCGTGCGTAGGAAATCAACGGTTAAGATTTAAAACAAGAAAATCAATTTTTGAAATACATTTTGGGAAGGGGCTGGAATGCGCCGGCGCATTTGTGCGCCAGGACTGGGTCCAACATGTGTCATTACATTGTCCACAATATTCGATTTCGAGGGACACATAGGTAAATTCTTATTTAACTTCCGTTAACAGTTAAAGTTACTCGCTATAATTAACTATAAGGGTGTATATGTCAAATCTCATTCACAATGCCACCCGTACAAACTCTCGCTCTACACATCAAGGCCGGAGGCTCGGAGGCTCTTGCCTACCATGACAACAACGTTAGAATCAGGATCGGTGGTCGGCTTGTCGAGGATGATGATGATAGGGCACAACAGTGGGTCAGCCACGAAGGGTATGAGGAATGTGATGTGGTCTTGTCTGAGGTGCACAAAGAAGATTCTATCAACACCTCAGCCTCGGCGTAATGCCGGACAACAATGCCAATGGTGCGAAGTGAGTTGGTGTAAGAGACATGGGAAGCAGCCAAAGCATACCTTGAATCAATTGCTTGCTTGATGAACCTCTTGCTCCATGTCGAAGAGATTACGGTGGAAAAATCCTAGTCGATAAGCTGCGCTCGGAGTACATGGTTTTGTACTCGCGGGAAATTTGGGAGCGTTGGGCGAGGATGGTGATGATGGCGGCGAAGCCCATGAAAGCTTTGCGGATGTCAATGGCGTTGGTGTGGTGAGAGTGGTTACAGTCGCTATTGTTGCTTCAGATGAGGTAAGAGAGGCTGAAGGACCACCTGGTTTTCTTCTCTGTGATGGGGTGATGAGGAAGACGAAAAGGAAGTGGTAGAAGGCACGTGGAGTTTACATAGAAGAAGGTGGTTGGAGACCTGGAGAAAAGAGAAATAAAAACATAACAACTAGGATTCAATGTGCTGAAGTCCAAAAATAGAACCCTTACCACCAATGATGAGCTGCCAATTCAATTTTAATTGGGAGGGATTATAATGGGGTGGTTAGTTTAGATTGCACAAATTACATTTTAAATTACTTTTCTAAATTATGAAATCTTCTGAAAATCTTAAATAAATAGTTCGGTTGTTCAAAACATTTCTGAAAAATTCCTACACTCTCACATTGATGTGTACAATCCTCCCATGTAAAAATGTTGAGATACTTATATGGCCATGACATGAATACCCTTAGGGAGGTAAAAGGATTCATACGGTTGATCTCTTCGATCGAGATCCAAACATTACAGTAAATATGTCAATTTTATGTCATAGTTATATTTTACTATAATGGTCCCATCTTGCGGTCATTTTTTTCAAATTTTATTTCTTCAAGATAGTTGTTTTAGAAAGACATACATTCACATATAATCTAATAACCAAATTATACCACATTAGTAGACACGTTGGGAATCATTTGCTTAAAATTGACAAAATGAAAATATGACCGCCGGATTTGTTCACGATGGTAAAGTATCATTATGGTAAAACTTTCACCTATTTTGGTCGATGTTTGAGTCTTGATCACGAGTTATATCCCATGTGTCCTCCTCCTTCCCTTAGGGTAGTTGTGTCGTCCAAAGATAAGTTTTTCAAAATATTTATATGGGTGGACAGAGCAAATCACCGTGAGAACGTGGTAATTTGAAATTTTTTTAGTACCCGTGCTATTTACAAAGATTTACGGAAGATTGCTGAATTTAAAAAAATAACAAAAAGACAAAACAGTGCCACGTGACGCATTTCTAGCCATGAATTCACCCACCTCATAAAGTTTTAACTTTTTCAAATGAATTACTAAATTTTTCAAAATTTCAAAATTCCTTAATAAATAGCTTCGGTGTCTGAAAAATAAATTATAAATTTAGAAAAACTAAAAAATTAAGAAAATTTTACGAGGTAATTAATTAAACAATCAGCACATACTTTAGAAAATTCATAATAAATAGTTTTGGTCTCTGGAAAATGTACTGAAAATTTCCACATACTGCTCATGTTGCGTACTTTATTATAAAGTCTCTTAATTAGATACTTATAGTATTTGCGATATGAATCCTCTAGATGGGTGTTTAGGTCATTTAGTGTTGACTGAGTTGACCAATGGCCAAATGACGATGAAAATAGATGAATTTCGTACGGTGACCGTTTCATGTCGTGCAGAGGACATCCAACAGTGTGATTAGCGAAATCATATTCCCTCTTTACATTTGCGTTAAAATGTTTACTTACCAACATAACCCATAAACAAAGTTCAACAACATTAGTATGCATGCAATGATTTTATTGAATAAAAAGTACAAATTGTAGAAAACGATAATTTTGTCATTACTAGTGTAACGAGGGACTAATAATAAATACTTTGTAAAAAAATTAGCACGATCCGCCTTCATATTGACAGTGGTCAAACTAGTCAATCGAAAGTAACTTTCTACCCCCTTAGAGCAACCGTGTCGCTGAGTGATAATATTCTAAAAGTTTTTACATGAGTGGATAAAACGTGAACACAAGCACTTCTGTTCTGTCTCTGTTGTTTGTTTCGTTGGTGCGGCTCCTTTCTTCTTCTGAGTTTTGCTTTAGTTCCCCAAAAACTGCAACTTCCTTCGTTCTCTGCTGCGACTATAATTTACTTGGTTTCATTCTCATTCGTCTATTAACAATCAAGGGCTAAGGAGGTGCCACGTCATCCGATTTTTTTATTTTTGATCCCCAATGATATGCGTTTGTGGAAATGGATTATTTTTTGAATATTTTTGAAATACTCCGGTGTAAACTTACGCCTAACGATCCTGTTCAACGGAATGACGTAATAGGTATTTCATCTCGAGGTGGTAAATGAGTTTTAACATTAACTAACTGAAGGGCAATATTGACCTAAAACTAACTGAATTGATTGTTGAGAACAACCAAACCTCACTGAGCACTTAGTCTAGAGGGACCTCCACGTCACCATCGGTGATCTCCAGCTGCAAATCCTTAGGGTCCTTCCCGTCCACAGTACTTCTATCAACAACCTCTGCAACAAATTCAAAACACTTTCCCTTCCCTTTCTTCTCTCTAAGATAGCCAAGGCTCTTCTAATCCCCCTCCTGAAGACATCGTGGAAGGTACGGTTTCTCACAATAGAAACTAAAAACAAGGAAACATAATAATTAAGACTTGGGATTTAGAAATTGAAGGAGAACTGGAGTTGGGAAGCAAGAGAAAAGGAATTGGGTTGCCACAGCTCTCAATTTCTCGCCGAGAAGCAGGAGGACGACGGCGGTGATGATGGTGGCGGTATAGTAGAAAGTAGAGAACTTGGGTTAGATCCTGAATTTTAAGATTGGAGATATAATTAATTTGAGGATGAAGACAGAAGGTTGAGCTTACCAAAACGAAGTTAAGAGACTCATCGGTGTTCAAGGTTCTCGCCAGAAAACTCCCATAAGCTTGAGCTGCTTCCATGTTCCGATCTCGGGAATCAAGGGATAGGGTTTTGTAGAGGAGGATGATGAGGTGGTTGCATGTTCTGGGTCTCGCCGGACGGCGGCTCAAGACGGAGCTCAAGCTCTGCATCAGTGTTTGGTGGAACGAGAGAGAGAGAGACAGAGAGTTGCGGACTCACGCTGAAGAAGACGAAGAAGAAGACAGAATGGCCAGGTGGCCTGGCCTATTTATAGCCTTGGTCTAACGACGCAGATTGTGCGTAGGAAATCAACGATTAAGATTTAAAACAAGAAAATCAATTTTTGAAATACATTTTGTAAAACAAATTTTAAAAATGTTTAAACCTTTAAAAAATTATTAAATAAATCGAGCGTCGGAAAATTATTTTGTGAATAATACCTTGCTCGTGACTGTGAGTTTGTGGTAGTTTTTAGAGAACTTTTCGAACACTCGAGGTATTTACTATGATTTTTGAAACACTTGTCAGTTTTGAAAATAAATTCAAAATTATTTTATAAATAGCTCTGGTATCCGAAAAATTCACCAAAAACTGTCACGAATTACTCGCAAAGTGTACTTTAATACTAGATCGTTAAATTGTAGATTCACTACCAAAAATAAATCAAAAAAATTTGATGAGGTCTTTAAACAATCACCGTAGATTTTTGAAAAATCGTAACAAATAGTTCTCAGAACTCTGGTTTGGAGAACAGTCAGATTGGAGAGAACAAAAACTACATTATCTCAACCACAGCCCGACCAACAATGCTTCCCTGGTTGAGATCCTGGAATGCAGTGCCAAACTCCTCAAATTTGTATATTCTCGAAACAACAGTAGAGAGATCAAATATGCCAATTTCTGCTAGTCTAACTATCTTCGGAAGATCCTGCCTTGCCATTCCTCCATTCCTCCATGCGATCCAATGATTTGTATATGCTCCACATTATCAAGAGTAAGGTGTTAGTAATTGTAGACAACTTGAGCGTTGGTTCAAGTCCACGTAGGAATTTGAGTCCAATCTTGTAATGGCTTTGATGCAACGTAATAAATATTTAGAATCGAACAGAAATGATATCTATCTAGCAAGGAATTGATATAGCTTTTGGATCACTTTTACTGTATATTAACATATCTGCCATTGCCAATGACATCCACATGTTTGTCGACATTAAAGATGCCATCAAGGACCAAACTAATGTCTATCTTAAATCTTTTAGTGATCATAAATGACAGTACTAGATCAGAGGTAAGAACAAACCACTAAAAGAAAAAGAGAAAAAAAAAAGAGCCGAACAACCTGAACTGCAATTTAGAAGCATTTTGTTGAAATCTAAAAGCATAATCTTTTGGGGGATTAAAAGAAAGACAAGGATGATTACTTGATGGCTGTATATGAAGGAACCACTAATCTCAGGGTTGGACAACACGAGTAAAACTCCATACCAGAGCTATGTATCAACAACCGCCACAACTTTCCAGCCACCATCGAATTGTTCTTCTCCTTCATACCCGGCCAGCGACCCGATGAATCAATCTAAATTGGGGATGATCCATGGCGTCCTCAATCATATATGTTTCGACTTTTCTCTCTTCCTATGGTTGGGAGTGAGGACTGGCGAGTTTGTGACCTAATAGACTCGGATACAGAAGATTGGAATGTCTGGCTTCTCAACAAGCTTTTTACTGACAGTGAAGTTCATACTATAGCTCGGATTGATCTTAGCACGAGTGAAGGGGAAGACAGGTTGGCTTGGCTTTTTGACAATAAGGGTACGTATAATGTGAAAAGTGGTTATCGCGTGGCTTGTATGATGGCACAACTTGGTAAACAACCCTCTACGTCGAGTTCTGGTGGTGAAAAGTATACGAATGCATGCTTGGAGAATTTTGAAGGATATTCTTCCTACTCGAGTTGCCCTAAGTAAGAAAGTGGCAATTTAGGATGTAAGGTGTCCTTTCTGTGGAATAGACAGAGAAGATGATTGCACTACGCCATTTACCACTTAAAGCGACGGACAAGATCAGTCGCTTAAGTGTTCAAGTCCGTCGCCCTCAGCTTAAAGAGACAGACACGCCGTCGCATCTCCGAGGTCGTTTAAGTTTAGTCGCTTTACACTTTACGCGACTAACATTCCAAAATCCGTCTCTTAAGTGACTTTAAGCGACTGACCTAGATTCGTATGTTTCTTAGTCGCTGTAAAGGTAAAGCGACTGACATTCGTTTTTGGTTAGTCGCGTAAATGTGATCTTAAGCGACTGACCCTTGTAGTCGATTCTCCGTCGCTATAAGTTACATACAGCGACGGACTTAAGCCACGGACATTGGGTTTTCTAAGTCGCTTAAGAGTCACTTAAGCCACGAACATTTGGTTTTCTCAGTCGCTTAAGATTCACTTAAGCCGCGGACATTAAGATTTCTTAGTCGCTTAAGAGTCACTTAAGCCACGGACATTGGGTTTTCTCAGTCGCTTATGATTCACTTAAGCCACGGACATTGTGTTTTCTCAGTCGCTTAAGCACTTAAGCGACGTACATTGGCATATCTCAGTCCAGAACCTAATTCCGTAATACTCTTTTACCATACACAAAATTTCCTGCATTGCAAAAACCCCAAACATACACAAATCTCATTCCATACACAAATTCGTAACTGAAAGCATACACGATTTATTAATTCCATTGTCATCATGTGCAATATTCATACATGAACTATTCTAAGTTATGAAAGCTACCTAAATTGTTTTCCAAAAGCCTAACAAAAGCTAGACCCCAAACATGAAGGAATAGCAACAGCCATTAGAGGTTGTTGATCGACTTCCTCAAGCGGTGGAGCTGAAGGAGGCTGAAGAACCAGTTGAGATCGTCTCATCAACTCCATGCGTAGCAGCTCACAGTCCTCGATGTCCTTCATTGTCTTCGTCTTTCCTCTAGGTTTCAGAGGCATCTTGGTTAGGGTTTCGGTGGTGGTGAATATTGCTCCCCAAAGACAAAAGAAAACAAAGATTCTCCTACAAAGTAAAATCTGCAGAGTCAGATATAGCAACACTGCATGGCATGTATAAGCTTGAGCTGGATCTCCCTTCAAATATGCAACAGACCCAATCAAAATTTGAAAATAGATGAATAGATTGCTGCCACTGATTCACAGAGCTTCTCAGCTATCTCCTCAGCCTATGTATGGAATTTCACAGAAAATAGATTAGATGCTTTATACACAAACTTCAGCATAAGGACAGGAATAATGCTACAAGTCTAGAAGAACATACCACATTCTTGGTCATGAGCCAATCCTTGAGAGCTTTCAAAGCTGGTTCCAAATCAGACCTCCAAATCAGACCTCTCCAAGTTTGCCTTGCTTGCAATACTAAATACAAACAACAAAAAAGATGCATGAAAATGATGTAACTTAAGAGTTCCACTTCATATTCATCAGGAAAGAAGATGTTTGAAATGTTAAAGACATCTCAATTGCAAGTGTTCTCAGTTCATTTGGACATCCCAATGGAAGCTTCTCTATCTGTTTACCATCAAATACAATTTATGTTATGTGTGTACGTCCGAGCAGATAGAAACTTTTTTGAACTGAAATCTGTAAGATCAAATTCATTTTTGCAAGAGATTCAGAATTACAACAACATACACATGCACACACATGCTGGAAATGTAAGCAGAATACTGCCACCATTGAATGTGGGAATCATATGATCATTGAAAGAGAGTTTGCCAACCCAAAATTGAAACAAATTAAACTAACAGCTGCTAGTGTAACTTCCCATTTTTATTACTAACAGCTTTATTTATGCTATCAAAAGAGTACCAATAACGAAAATCTGTGCAATCTTATAAACCACCTTGAGGGGAAATGGATAGATAAATAAAGTAGAGCATAGTCAGCTGCATTCACTTGCAACTTGCATAGATTACCTTGTCTATGATGATGCAGACCTTGCTAAACAAAGCTTCAGGTATGGAGTACTGCCTCAATACTTCTTGTAAAACCTGTACAGTAAAGAAGGAACACACAGTACTGCTCTATTCTGGAGGCATCGTTGAGAGAGACGACTTCGGGGGTGTGGGTGGTGGTGGTGGTACTGCATCAACAATGTAAATCAAACTAGTTAGATCAAAAGAGTGACAATAACCTACACAACATACAAACTTACAAAACATGAAAATCGACAATCACTAGCTATGACTTGAGCTACAACAATTCTCATCACTATGAATTGTAATCATATAATTTTCATAAGCAAGAGCAAGAGTTCAAGAAACATTAATCCAAGAGCAAGAGTGCAGCAATTAATGGTTTCATAAAATTTTCATGCATACATATATACATATCCTAGCAGTGGTATAACTATACAGGAAATAAATTAGTGGCAGCTTTGCTCCATTGTTAGATTCTTATGCTTTCAACCCTGTTCAATTTCTATCATCTTTTTCATGCATACATAAACTGCTACGAACAAAGCATATCCTGCAGGACCATAAAGTACTTCAAAAGGATGAGAAACTCGGAAACAAAAGCACTTGGTCATATGTATGTCCCAAGTTAAATTTTTCACACAGTAGCAAATGTAAACCCAAATCTAACAATCAAACCACAAACTTGAAAGCAGAAATGAAGTAAACCTCAAAATGGGTAGTCAAAGTTATCAACTTTATTACCTTCAATGAGAGTTTGGAACTGATTCAATCTAAAAGCATCAGTACAAAAAAGGGTTTAGTTGATCACTTGATCACCCCAAAAGCATCCGTACACAGTTTATTCTATATCAAAAACAAAATAAACAGACACAAATCAAATGCAAGTTTATGGAAGAGAACAAGGGTTTAGTTTACTCTAAAATTACAAAAAAGAGATGGGAGAGATGAAATAACCAATTTGAATAAAAATTTCGGAAGATTTTCAGGAGAGAATGAAAATCTCATGAACTCACCTTGAAATCCAACTCCAATTTGAAGCTACTGAACTAAAACAGAAGCCCCTCTTGTCCCTTCTCAAACTGACCCAGAAGCCCTTCTCGTCTCTTCTGCCCACTCCAAATCAAAATAGAGGTAGACACATTCCATTAGAGGTAGATTTCAAAACCAAAATCGGAAAGCAAAGAAAATTTCAAACAATAGAGGTCCAATACCTTAGAGATCCACAACGAACTAGAGATAGGAATGGAATAGGGGTTTGAGCAAGCCGAATGGAATTGTGGAGCCGAATTGGGGATGAAGGTTTAGAGATGGGGGATTTGGGTTTGGGAGCCGAATTGGGGATTAAGGTTTGGAGATGGGAGATTTGGGTTTGGAGCTGATGTTTAGGGTTCAGAAGTTTTAAAATTTAGCCCAAATATTTCGCGCAAAACTGAAATGTTTGGCGGGGTGGCCATTTTACTCTAATGCGACCTAGAGAAACTAAACCCGTCGCTTTAGATATAGTACTGAAGCGACGTCATAACACAAATGCAAAAATGTTACTATACGTAGACTCTTCAAATGCAAAAATGTTGTGAAATAAGATATGACCGAAATAATGAAATATGTTTACGGTTGAAAAAATGACAAGATTCCAATAAAATCTGTGTGCCGAATGTTGCGGTTAACTGTTTTTTACTTTAATTTTCCTATGGGTAGCCTGACGTTTGTTAAATCAATTTTGTAAAATTTTTATACGATTAGTTGCATCTCATCGATTTGAAACTATTATCTGTTGAAGGTCAGGCAAAAAAACGTCATTTAGACAGTCCAATTACCATTTCTAAGCCAAGAGTTATATAGCAGATCTTAAACGTTTAAGCGACGGATTTCAATATTAGTCGCTTAAGAGGTTTTAAGCGACGGACTTAGACCCTCGAATCATATTAGTCGCATTAGATGTTCTTTACCGACTTATATAATTGGTCGCATAAGGTCTGTCACATAAGATACCTTTACGCGACAGATTTATCTTTATGGGACGGAAACATAAGTACGTCGCTTTGGTAACATTGACAGCGACGGACGTAGTGTATGTCCGTCGCTTAAGTTGACAAATGGCGTAGTGTTGGCAAGTGTGTGTGGGTTGCACGCTTGGGAGAATGGGGCCTGTTCATTTGCAGTTTGAGAGGTATAATGGAATCACGATAGTGGAGTGATTGGCTGCTATGATAAGGAAGTCAAATGGGACTCTATTTGAGCAATTCTTAATGTATCTTTGGATGATCTGGGATGTGCGAAATGATATAGTGTGGAGTGATGGTTTCTTTAACCCACAAAGCATTACTCAGAGAGCATCATCTTGGCTTGAGGATATAAGAGACTTCATGGCAGTACAAAGAAGCAAAAGAAGAGAACTGCAACGAAGTGGATGTGCCCCCTCAAGGGCGACTCAAAATAAATGTTGACGGGAGCTACAGAGATGATTATGGGTGTTGTGGTATGGGAGTTGTGATCACGAATGAGTTTGGTACGTGCATGGCAGGAGTAGCCAAACACATGGAGTTTTACCAGTTGGTGTTGCATACAGAGGCAGAAGCTTTGAGGGCTAGCCTTCTTATAGCTATTCACCAGGGGTGGGATATGATAGAAGTGGAAACTAACTGCTTAGTGCTCGTGGATGCTCTCAAGGGAGTTGGAGATGATTTATCTGTGGTAGGCCGCATTATTGAAGATTGTGGAAGGTACGCACAATCTTTCACTTTCTTTGAATGCCGGCATATATATATTAACAGGACCCGCTACGGATATTACTGTGATATCTAGAGTGAATCTTGCGGGGACCACCTCAAAAGAGGTTTTACCAATAAATCGGCATGACCTCCCTTGTAATGGACAACCCATAACTACAAGAAAACAACGAAATACTTCTAAAATATAACCACCCTAACTCCTGGAGTCATCTGCTCCCCCAAATCAAACATTTTCCATAGGAAATAAGAAACTCAAGTTCAGATAGATAATGTGGAAATAAAAACAACACAACGACTAGTGTTGTCGGGTCACAACCCGTAAGTAAATAGTAAGAGTTTACCACAACACTCTATAGACATCAGAGCAACCATACAAGGGAAATATGATACAAGTAGGTCAAACAAGTAACCTACGATAAATGACAGCGAAAGATGGTCTCTATGTCTTGCCTCCTACTAGTGTCGAACAACTCTGCAAACTGGACAATTTAAAATGAAGGGCCCAAGGAAAGTAATTTAAAAACATTAGCGTGAGTGGACAAAAATAAAATTTTAGTAAAAAGTAATTTATATTACTTTCCCAATAACCATGAAGCATGCATTAATGAAACATTCACTTCCATATGCTCTTAGTATAATAACCCAGCCCTGCTGGTTCGAGAATTAAAAAAAAAAATCTCATAAGAGAAAATATTCCCTAAAACTAAATATAAAATAATTGGGCAAATCCCATTAGTCGTATAGTAAAATCGAATAAAAATAGGGAAATGTTGAACACCATATAATGATGAGCCTCTCAGGCTAAAGGTCAGAGCCTCCTGTAAATAGTAATTGTACGATATTGCATAAATATAATTGTGATGAAGATTAACTCGAATTTAGAAATAAAACTCTTGAAAATAAACAACAAAGGTATGAATAGATACACAACCAATTCCGAACAAATTTTCCAAGGTGGATTTGCAAAAGTCAAGTCGTGTGTGTCACACACTCTCCTTAAGACAACTACGCCGCCTCTACGGGTGCAAAAGGCCTCGTTGGCGCTCGTCTCCCAGGATACAATGACTAACAATTTCTTGGAGCTGCACTGCTACAAGAAAGTCTGCGAACCGGAAGTACCTCTTTCTATCACCAGAAAGTGAACAAGAACACAAGAGCAGAAGAGAGAGTTTGAGAGGAGAAGAGCTGATGCTTTTTGTTGGTGTGTCTAACTAGGGAATAGGAGGCCCTTTATATAGTGTGAGGAATGCTATGGCTTTTAAAGTCAGCAATGAATAGAGGGAACTCAAAGGCCATGTAACAACACAAATTAATCACCATGAATGGCTGAATAATTATGTGTTATAATGCTGGTTTTCCAGCAACATGTGTTATAATACTGCTGGAATTTCAACAGGTTTTCCAGCAGCTGAAGAGTCCAAAAAGAATCCGTGTAGGGTGCAAAAAGAAGCCTGCGTTCTGGAGCCCAAATCGGTGTTGCATTCGTGTCCGCAGGTCGCGCGGGCACACCCAAGTTTTTGGTGCTCCAAGCCGATATTTGCACCCCCCCCCCCCCCCCCCCCCCCCCGCTGCGCGTGAGAGTGTATAGTTTGTGTTAACACAACTATACCTCATAGGAGGATGATTCTATATAAGCCCTCTTTACTTTTCCCTTTATCCAATGTGGGACAAACTTAGTTTTCCCCATTTCACATAGCCAACTTTGGATGACAATTCATCCCAAAACCAAATTAGGCATATGAACACATGATCTTGTAGTCCTCATTATGGAGAATACAAATCCAAGTTCATTTCTCATTAATCATAAGTGTAACACACTTTAATTAATCCATTTAAATTTGGTTTTATAAATGGGTTTTAACCCATTTTTTCCAACAATTCCCCACATGAATAAAATTGGCCACCAAAGACTCGATAGAATTGGTGATAGATTTCTATGGTCGAAACCTGCATAGGATAGGTAGGTTTTACCCTTTGAACCTTCCCTTGTGAAAGTATGATTACGTTACTAACTAAATAGTAGACGCGATGTCCTTGAACTATTCGTTATTTTGTGTAACTGATAGCATACCTCACACAGGAGTCTTCCTGGTACATTCCAGTTCTCACTATTGTGCCCGTTTTGGCCATGGACACACGCATGGTTCTGCAAGTAGTTTGATAAGAGTTATGCCCTATATAACTCCCCTAGAAGCGGCCCCACTTCTCTCTTGCATAGGTGATCTCTTATATAAGAGTAACCCGCATTACTCCGCTCGGTTTTACCCGACGCATAAGAATCATTAAAAGCTTAGCTTAACCTTACTCTTACGGGTATCACTGTTTTTCATCATAGGAATGGATTTGGGTGCTCCCCACAGTGATCCAATTTCATCTCCACAATTTAGTTTTCCCATTTGAACCTAGCTCTTGGGATCTCCAGTCTACTAGGTTGGGTATCCACTGTAGAAATTTATTTTCCAATGGGCTTTAATCCCATTCCCCTCGATGATTTATCAACCAACTCTCTGTTTAACCCTTTGGTTAGCGGATCCGCAATATTATCCTTAGACCTCACATAGTCTATAGAGATAACTCCAGTAGAGAGTAGTTGTTTAATGGTATTATGTCTTCGACGAATGTGTCTAGACTTACCATTGTACATCTTGCTCTGCGCCCTGCCAATCGCAGATTGACTATCACAATGTATGCAAATTGCAGGCACAGGTTTTGTCCATCTAGGAATATCCTCTATGAATTGGCGTAGCCATTCTGCTTCCTCCCCACATTTGTCTAGTGCAACAAACTCAGATTCCATCGTGGATCTGGTTATAATCGTTTGCTTTGAGGACTTCCAAGACACCGCTGCACCTCCTAAGGTGAATACATATCCACTAGTAGACCTTGAGTCTTTCATGTCAGATATCCAGTTTGCATCACTGAATCCTTCTATAACATCTGGATATGTTGTGTAGTGCGGCCCATAAGTACGAGTATACCTTAAGTACTTTAGTACTCTTGCAATTGCTTGCCAATGCATGGCTCCAGGATTACTCGTATACCTGCTCAGCTTACTCACTGCATAAGCTATATCTGGTCTTGTACAACTCATTAAGTACATTAGACTTCCAATGACTCTCGAATATTCTAATTGAGAAACACTCTCTCCTTTATTCTTCGATAGGTGCAGAGTCATGTCTACCGGAGTTCTGGAAATTCCAGATCCTTCCTTGTCAAATTTCTCCAGGATATTGTCCACATAATGTGTTTGATCCAGTACAAGTCCTTCTAATGTTCTTGTGATTTTTATCCCTAAGATCACATCAGCAAGTCCCATATCCTTCATGTCAAATCTGGATTTTAACATGTTTTTAGTGGAGTTGATCATTTTATCATTACTCCCGATGATAAGCATATCATCCACATATAAGCACAAAATGACATATCCATTTTCCGTATCTTTGACGTATACGCACTTATCACATTCATTAATTTTGAAACCATTGGTGATCATGGCGTTGTCAAATTTTTCATGCCATTGCTTTGGTGCTTGTTTTAAGCCATATAATGACTTTACCAATTTGCACACTTTCCTGTCTTGTCCAGGAGCTGAGAAACCCTCAGGTTGTTCCATGTAGATTTCTTCATCTACATCACCATTCAAAAAATGCCGTTTTCACATCCATTTGATGTACTTCAAGATTGCGTAATGCTGCAATTGCAAGTACCATCTGGATAGACGTTATTCTCGTCACAGGAGAATAGGTGTCAAAGTAATCCACACCTTCTTTTTGCCTATAGCCTCTAATAACAAGTCTTGCCTTGTACTTGTCTATTGATCCATCTGCTTTCAACTTCCTTTTGAAAATCCATTTGGACGTCAAAGGTTTACAACCTGGTGGCAGATCCACAAGTTCCCAAGTGTGATTTTGCAGAATGGAATCAATTTCACTTTTGATTGCATCTTTCCACAGAGGACTATCAGTAGAGCTTACTGCCTCTTTAAACGTACGCGGTTCACCTTCAACCACATAAGTCAAAAATTCGGAACCAAAGGATTTTTCTATCCTTGCCCTTTTGCTTCGTCTAGGTTCAATCTCAACCTCAGACTCCGACTCAGACTCAGCTTGTTGATCCTGATCATTATCAGTAACAGCTTGACTGTCTTCACGTGTCCGTTTAGAAGAATTAGATTCATCTATGGACTTTCTTGGAAATACATTTTCGAAAAATGATGCATTCCTCGATTCCATTATCGTGTCCTTATGAATATCAAGAACTTTTGATTCATGTACAAGAAAACGATAAGCCGAACTGTTATGTGCATATCCAATAAAAAATGCAATCAACAGTTTTAGGCCCATTCTTTACCCTTTTGGGTTCAGGAATTTTCACTTTAGCTAAACATCACCATACTCGCAAGTATTTATAGGATGGCTTTTTCCCTTTCCATAATTCATATGGAGTTTTCTCCTCTTTCTTTTTGGGAACCTTATTTAAAAGGTAATTAGCCGTGAGAATTGCGTCTCCCCACATGTTGGGGGGCATCCCAGAACTAAGTAGCATGGCATTCATCATATCCTTCAAGGTACGATTTTTCCGTTCTGCCACACCATTCGATTGTGGTGAGTAAGGTGCAGTTCTTTGATGTATAATCCCATGCTGAGCACAAATATCAGCAAATGGCGATTCATACTCACCTCCACGGTCACTTCTCAGTACCTTTATTTTCTTGTTGAGTTGATTCTCAACCTCATTCTTATAGAGCACAAATTTCTCTATAGCCTCATCTTTGCTCTTTAGCAAGTACACATAGCAGTACTTCGTACTATCATCAATGAACGTGATAAAGTACAAAAAGAAGCCTGCGTTCTGGAGCCCAAATCGGTGTTGCATTCGTGTCCGCAGGTCGCGCGGGCACACCCAAGTGTTTGGTGCTCCAAGCCGATATTTGCACCCCCCCCCTCCCTGCGCGTGAGAGTATATAGTTTGTGTTAACACATAGGAGGATGATTCTATATAAGCCCTCTTTACTTTTCCCTTTATCCAATGTGGGACAAACTTAGTTTTCCCCATTTCACATAGCCAACTTTGGATGACAATTTTTCATTCATCCCAAAACCAAATTAGGCATATGAACACATGATCTTGTAGTCCTCATTATGGAGAATACAAATCCAAGTTCATTTCTCATTAATCATAAGTGTAACACACTTTAATTAATCCATTTAAATTTGGTTTTATAAATGGGTTTTAACCCATTTTTTCCAACACCTCCTAGACTCTATAGCATCCCACGCTAAACCTCAACACTTTGACCACTGAGGTGAATCTAACCTATGTGGTTGATAAGAACATAATATACGACATTCTTAATGTGTTTTATCCTCATTTATGCAATTGCTTAACCCTTATTGTTGTAATATAGAGTCATCGAGTCTAATTAGGAGTCTTTGGCAGAGTTGGTTGTAAATTGAGTTTAAATGTCGAAAACTACATGATTTATGAAGAGTTTGATTCAAAGTAGGATTCCTTATTACTTCAGGAATCCTAATCGGTTTAGGAGTCTACGATGTCTCGATGTTTCTCAAAATGTCGAAGGTTTTAAGAGTTTCAATCAAAGTAGAACTCCTTGTTGAACCAAGAAATCTTGACGGAATCAGGAATCTAGCAAATCATAAATTGTGCTACTTTTTATCTTCTCTTATTAATACAATTATTTCTCTTATTTTCAGGAATTAACAAATGGAATTCGGAATGGAAAAGCAAAAGAAATCATCTTATGCCGAATTAATTTAAGAGAAGAATTGCAACGCAACTAGGAAAAGAAGAAAGCATACCGAGCACATGCAAGAGAAGAGAAGTGCACGGCAAGAAAGAAGAATTCGGCAAACAAATAAAGGAAAAGAATTTCAATGCTGAAACCTATAAGGAGAGAACTAAGGAGTCCTAAAGCTTCTAGGGGAAGGAAACTCACGGCTAAGGAAGGAATATTAATGCCAAATTATAAGAGAAAACCATGGATGAATGTGGACTTAATTCCATACAAGTTCATTCAGGTTTTGCCGAATTATCCAGAAATTATTAAGGGGATTTCAGCAAGCAAAGGAAGGAAGGAAGAGTCTTGCCTTGCAAGAAAAGAAACAAGAGTTTCGGTACAACTCTTTGTGCCGAACCCTAGCTCCTATGCCGAAACCCTAAGCCTCTCTCTCTCCTATATATACTTCGGCATAACCTTTGAAATATCATCTCTTCTCTCATAATTTTACATGCCAAAATTTTTGCCAAAGTAGCTCCACATATCCAAAGAAATATACAAGCCAAATCCCTTCCACCACAACCCTAATTTGCATCAGCCATCACCACCGAATTGTTTTTTGCCGAAGCTTCCTTGAAGACTCATCAAAGTGTGATTCACTCTTCTCTCATGGCTTTATATTTTATGTATAAATACAAAGGTCTATGAAGATTGTAAGGATTTGTGATTGTTTATTTGGTTTTATTAATTTGAATTTAGACTTCCGAATTTATTCTATGTTGCGATTTTAATCAGGGTTTGTATGGACAGCATGTTTCGATTTTGTTCTTGATTTATTTTGGTTTATTTTCTAATTTCGTATGCACAAAAGTGATGCGCTTAAGGGCTGCCTAGGCCATGGCTTCTCCTTAGGTGATAACTTCATATGCCGAATACAACATGAGGTTAATTATGCGCAAAGTTGATTTATCTCATGTTGGTTCTAAGGGCTAGAGTAATTTTGAAAATATACATGTTAAAGCAAGGTGAGGTGACGCCATACTTGTTGCATGTCTCCAATTTGGCTTATTGTGCTTATGTGTTCTTCGTGTTTACTTTCTACGCCAAGTGTTCTTAAACCAAATTACATATGTTTGGGATGAATCGCCAAGATAATTCTAAATACTTGAGAAGTCTTAACGATTAGATGAGCCACCAAGGACTCTAATTAAAATTGTAACCGAATTGATTCTTGATTAATTGATATATTGCTGCCGTAATTACCTTGTTTGATTTTGTTTTATATTATGTGAGTTTTGTGTGTAGTGTTATGTGTGAAAGAAGATGATCATATGTATATATTAATTTAAGTGTTAATTTCGTAAAATTCAGTAGTTGTTAAATACAATTTCCAAACCCCCCATATGATTATGTAATGCTTTATGTGATTAAATGCCATTGATTTCCCCGGATAGAACGATCCCTACTTGTCAATACTACAATCAACACAAGAAGGGTAATATATGTATGAAGTTGTTTTGCAGGTACAAATGTGTTTGGAAATAATTCCATCAGTGGTCAAGTCGTTACCTCGCATGGGATAAGGTTAATAAGCTAGCTGACAATAATATATATGGACCATGATATGGTGAATAAAATCTGAAAACAAAACCGAAATACGCCTATACGGTCGCCGACCGCAGGTCTGAGGCTTATAAATATAATTTAATAACATAAAAACCTCGTAGAAAATAAATGAAATCGACATGTCCCACATACCGTAATATTCGCAAAAAAGTGAAATCGTACAATTCTCAAAAATCTCATTTTCGGTTTAATATATATATATATATATATATATATAAGTCAAATTAATTGACTTAATTTTGTAAACCCTTTAAAAATTAATTGACAGAAAAAAAATCACTAAATAATATGGATTATCGACCCTCGATAATTCAAATAATGCTCGAACTATAAATACTAAATATAAACCTCACAATATTTAAATATTTATGCATACATTGATTTAAAATAAAAGTCCACTCACAGTACGGCTAAGCCTGCCGTTGATCTGAGCTCTGCTTAAGTCGGGTCTCCTCTCGGCCTGTAAAGAGATATATTTAGAAAACTCCGAACTCGGAAAATAAATTATAAAAGTCTATATTACAGACATCCTCACTCGTACAAATCTCTCAAATCCATTTCTTGTTATCGGTACAGGTATTAGTCGCTCCCAATTAAAATTACAGGTCAACTCAAACCAATTTACGACTGAAATTACTCAAGTACACCCAATTCTTTACTGTTTAATCTTTTACTGGTCTTTTCGTCGTAAATTCCATTTATTCGAATTTACTTCTCTTTTACCATAAGTCAAATAGTAACAATATAGGTTAAACAATAACTTCATAAGTCTGAAAGTAACTTTTGAATTTACAGTTTACTTTTTCACCTTTACTGTCTTACCTTTAACAATTTACTAACTACTGAGTTACTGTTTAACAATTACTATTCACCATTTACTAATTAACCTTGCCTTCCACCCCTCCGCCACCGCAGCTCGGCCCTATAGCCCAAACGCTGCAACAGTCTTCAAAACTATCGAAGCAACCTTTCCACAGCCTCAGGACCTCTCCTCCATCATTTCTACTGTCGAAGGATCGCGCCACCACCACCCACGGAGGCCGAATCGTACCACCTCCAATTTTTCCCAACATTTAACAATCCGAACCTCAAACTACACTTAATTAACTCCAAACAACAACCTGAGCTTGAATTCAACCTCCAAATTCACCAATTTCACGTTTCAATCACCACCACCGAAGTTCCCAAAACCCTAGAATTTCAAATCCTAAATTCTCCTTACCTATTACGAATTGGATAAAACCCTTTGGAGGGTTTGTCACACGTCTCTCAAGCTTCAAAAGAGGTAAGGATTGCACCAGCTCGAGGCCGGGATGTGGAGTTCCGATCGAGTCCTAAGCTGGACTGAAAGTAGCGTGCTACGCTCTCCTCGGGCCACTACATGTTACAAGGCTGGTATAGGGAGGTAGAGGAGGAAGAGACGAGCTCGATGCCGTGGGTCTCTTTCAAATTCGTCGCCGAACGGCGGAGGAAGTCGGGGTCGGGTCGGGTCGCGCGTTAGATCGGGTCGTGTAGAGAGAAAAGGCTCGGGCTGTTTCTGGTTTGGAAATGAATTATGTTTCCTTTATGGGAAAAAAAACCTCTATTTATACCCTCGACTAAAATCGGAAACTTTCTTTTTTGACTATAACTTTCACGTAAGATCTCCAAAACGAGCGTGCTACGTATGCACGAATTCGTTATAACGTCTTCTACCTCAACGTAGCAAGAAAATTCCCGGTCAAGTCAAATTATAAAAAGTCAACTTTTAAGGTCTTCGTAAAAGTAAAACAACTATCGGGAGCGTAAAAGTAAAATAAAAACCATTTAGAAGTTAAACAAGGTGCGGGACGTATCATATATCGCGAAGCAAATGGTGTTGCCAATAAGTTGGCACACCTTACTAGTTGGAATTATGTAGATGAGTTCTGGATGGAGGAGGTGTCTGTTATTATTCGGGATGCTCCTAATTAATGTTTAAACAATAATAGGGTGCGGTTGTTGCCACCTCACAAACTACTCTGCTCACCCCACATTCTCTTTACACCCTACTTATATATATATATATATATTTTTTTTTTTTTATTTACTTTGTTCACCCTAGTATAATACCTGAAATAGTTTTTTTTTTCACTAATATTTTGTTCACTTGACATTCTCTTCTTTAACTACATAATTTTTTAAGAAAAATTTGTTCATCCTTACTATTTTTTTGATTTCAGATTTATTTTGATCTCTTTCTTAGGTCATCTAATTATTTATTTTTAAAAAATGTAGTAATTAGGTGACTACGATTTGTCAACCCAAAATGGTGTTATGGACCGGTGTTTACTGTGAAGCACAATGCAGATGGATCAATAAGCCGGTATAAAGCACGTCTTGTTGCAAAGGGATTTACTCAGATATATGGTATTGATTATGATGAGACTTTTGCTCATGTTGCAAAAATGAATACTATCAGGGTTCTTCTTTTGTTTGCTGCTGTTTTGAACTGGCCACTCCGACAGTTTGATGTCAAGAATGCATTTCTTCATGGAGAATTAGCCGAAGAGGTGTATATGAGTCTTCCTCCTGGGTATGTAACTACTTCTACTGGTGATTTTGTATGCAAATTAAGAAAGTCACTGTATGGTCTCAAACAGTCACCCCGTGCCTGGTTTGGGAGATTCTCACAGTTCATGCGAAAGATTGGTTACAGACAGAGTAATTCTGATTATATATTGTTTCTCAAGCATCAGCAAGGAAATGTAACAGTCCTAATCATCTATGTTGATGATATGGTGATTACCGGTAATGATACTATAGGGATTGATAGACTGCAGAGACAGCTTGCTTCTGAGTTCGAGATGAAGGACTTACGTAACCTCAAGTACTTCTTAGGGATTGAGGTAGCAAGGGGGAGAGAAGGAATCTACTTGTGCCAGAGGAAGTACATTCTTGATCTGTTGACAGAGACAAGTATGTTAGATTCCACACCTATTGACACTCCTATTGAGCAGAATCATCGATTAGCAGAGTATCGAGATCAAGTACCTACCGACAAGACTCGTTATCAGAGGTTATTTGGACGCTTGATTTATTTGGCATATACCAGACCAGATGTGACATATGCAGTAAGTGTAGTAAGTCAGTTCATGCATAATCCAAGTGTGGATCACATGGATGCTGTTGTGAGGATTTTGAGATACTTGAAGTCAGCTCCAGGAAGAGGAGTAATGTTCTCTAAACACAACAACATTCTTGAGGTTAGTGGTTTCACAGATGCATATTGGACTGGAAATATTACAGATAGGAGGTCGACATCAGGTTATTTTACCTTTGTGGGAGGTAATTTGGTTACATGGAAGAGTAGGAAGCAGAAGGTTGTGACTCTATCTAGTGCTGAGGCTGAGTATAGAGGTATGGCGCATGGAGTGTGTGAATTGTTGTGGTTGAGAAATCTGCTACATGATTTGGGTGTTAAGTTGCCAAATGCAATGCGGTTATATTGCGACAACAAAGCAGCTATTGATATATCACAGAATCCAGTTCAGTATGATCGTACTAAAAATAGGTTGATCGTCACTTTATAAAGGAAAAGTTAGATGCTAAGATCATTAGCTTTCCTTTTGTTCCTTCAGAAGAGCAACTTGCTGATGTACTCATAAAAAGAGTGTCTAAGAAGGTCTTTTATGACTCACTTAGTAAGTTGGGCATGGTTAATGTGTATGCGCCAACTTGAGGGGGAGTGTTAGCGTGAGTCATGTAATTAAAAAATGTAAATTAGGTAGTTAGTACTTACCTATTCTGTATATGTAGTACATGGTAGTACCAAGCAAGTAGGGTTGTAGTACATCTTGTATCCTCTTTATATAGCCTTCAATGTGAGATGAATAGATATCAGAAAATTCATTCTCCAAATCGTATTATATTTGACTAATCTACCACCAGAATATTTAAAATTTCTTGAACACCCATCTGTAATTGATCGTTTACCTGAGGGCCAAACGAAACCGCCGACTTAGTAAAATTGATACGTTGACCAGCTGCCCTCTCGTAAACCAGTATACATTGTTTTAGTTGCACACTTTCTTGAACATCTGCATTCACAAATAATACTGCCCTTTCCACAAATCAAAAATAGAAAATTACCAATAACTACAATTTTATGTTAATATTTACCAATAGTAAGATTGTATTTTAAAATCACCACCAGCAGGTTTCCATCCAAAACTAACAGAATCCGTTAACTCATAAATTACAAAATTACCCTAAAAAATACCCCCTTCAGAAATTATGTACCTCTAATGCTACTGAGTCTCAGAAATCAATACCATTGAGCCTCAGAAATCAACCTCCGCCCGTCCTCCGCCGTTCTTCCAATACCACTGAGCCTCAGAAATCAACATTCGCGGTCCTCCGCCACGCTTCCAATACCACTGAGCCTCGGAAATCAACCTCCGCTATCCTCCGCTGCGCTTCTAATGCCACTGAGCCTCAGAAATCAACCTCTGTCGTCCTTCGCCACGCTTCTAATGCAACTGAGCCTCAGAAATCATAGATCTGTCTTCCTCCGCCGCGCATCTAATGCAACTGTGCCTCAGAATGATGCTCTGTAGCAAATTACAACTACACAATGATTAATCAAACTCATTAAACAACAAAATAAAGGTGAAATTTTTGCAAGAAGAGAAAAAATCCAAGCAATTCAACATATTGATACACTACTGAGGTTCAAAATCCAAGCAAATCAAATTTCAATCATATTAATGCTGCTGACCTTTAGAATCCAATCTCCGCACCACCGTTGCGTCTCGTTCTGCCTCACCGACACCCTCCCTTTGCTTGCCGATGAGCCTCACTCCGCGTCGTCACCGCACCGCTCTCGATCAGAGGTTAGGGTTTGAAATGAAACTGAGAGTGAGAAGGGAGAATCGGTTAATATGTATGAATCTTCGTTCACTCTGATACCATCAATCGGTCAATATATATGAATCTTCTTTCACTCTGATACCATCACTGCGACGCTGTTGTCGGCTCCAACCTCGACTCCACCTCCGCCGGGATGGTCGGCAAGCGTGATGAGAGATATCCAAAGCGGGATCGCAGCCTGTTCGTGGGCGTCGTTGACGCATCGGGATCGTCGAGGATGAGAGAGACGGAGAGAAATGACAGGGTTAAGTAGTCCTGTTAGTATAGCCTGCGCGTGGGAAGAACATGATAGGACCCTGCTCATGGTAAATATGGGCACACAAATGTGGTTATTGGTAAAAACCCCAATAAAAAATGATGTTGACCTTACACGCCTCATGATCAATTGTGTCCAGTTTTCAGCAAACCCCAACTTTAACATTAACTCTGTCATATGTCTTGCTAATGTCTTAACTTTAACACCATCTTTAGATTAGCTGGATTTTTTTGAATACGAATAGAGTGCACAGTTTCAAAGGCTGCAATCACATTGTCATATGTATACATCTCCCTGGGAAGAAATCACTTTGATTCGGAGAGATAATCTGAGGAAGAAATCTCTTGAGTCGGTTCCTAATAGCCTTCAAGATGAGCTTATACACAATAGTACACAGACTAATTAGCCTAAACTCAATTACTTGTGTAGGCTTTGGCACCTTTAGGATCAAAGAAATTAATGTCCGATTAATCGCTGAGACATCTTCACCCTCATTAAGAACTTTTAGGGAGAAATCGCTATCATCACCCCCAATAATTTCCCAAAAATTCTTAAAGAAGAGTGCTGACATTCCATCTATTCCTGGTGATTTGCAAGGTGTCTGTTAGGTCAATATTTACCTAGTAATTATTGTCTTATTCTTTTGCTATATCCTTTTTTGTTTTATCTATGTTTTATTACATTTCCTATTCATGCTAGGAAAGTGAGCTAAGGATTGGAAACGAGTCAAAAGGGTGGATTTAGCACATATTGAAAAAACCGGGTGAAGAATTAAAGCCACAGGAGCAAAACCGAAAAATACACTAAAAGACGAATTTGACCGGTCAACGGACAGAATTCCGGTCAAACTCCGGTGGCCGGAAGATGGTGATGGCTGATATTGAAGTGAAGAAGCATTGGAGGAAAAAAGAGTTGTTGATTCAAATTCAAATGAGAAGAAGACAAGTGAAAGGGACATCTTTGTCTTTGTCCCCTTGGATGTTGACCTTGTCCCCTTGTTCTTATGGCCAAATACCTATAGTACCCTTGCTTTTTCTTCTCCACCAAAATATCTTTGAGGTTTTTGGTCATTTAATAAGGACTAGATCCACAATTTGTGCTTCCATCTTTGTCCATAACATCTAGCCCTTCATTTCTTTATATCTCCACCCTTCATTCACCACTTTAGGCCTATTTATACCCCCCTCTCTCCATTTGGACGAATTACACTCTCTCCCCTCTCCATTCCTTCCCCATTTCTCATAGTTCTTCATATTTTAGTTTGTTTAGTTAGCTTAGTTTAGCCCTTGTGTAGAGAGAGGGGTGTAGCATCTTTGGTTGATAACCAAAACCGAAGATTCTACACCCCTTGATCAATCACACTTGTGGGTAGATCCATGAAGTCTTGTTCTTAATCTTCTCTTTGTGTATGTAGATTTGCATAGTGTTTTGGGTTTGAGGAAACCGAAAATACTATACTTTGAAGCTTCACACCCTCTTTGTTTACATCTAGGAAGCTCATGGGTATTGTGGTTATTTCTCACCTTCTCTTTGCTTTCATGATGTACTACTTTGGTAAGGCTTTTATGTATATGTCCATGTGTGTGAGTAGTGGATTTGAGCAAACAATGTAATTTCCTTAAATTTGATGATTGATGCATGTTTGAATCTATGGGTTCCTACTCTTTATGCCCACTAAATGTGTTAGCTAGTTTTGTCACCTAGAAAGCATGTTTAGGTAAGTAATTAATCGGAACATGAAATTGACAACTTCTTGAATCCGTGAGCATGAGTAGCCTTTAGGTGGTGGCTTAGTATTTCTTACGGGAAGTATTAAGTTGCTTGGATTTCTTACTTTGAACTTAATGCGTGTGTCGTGAGTTTAATTGCTCTAAGGAGGCGTTAGACTTGCGGTACATAGCCCACTTGTATTATAAGGTAATATAATTGGGATTAAGATTGTGTGATTTAACTTGGCTCCAAAAGACTTTGTTAAATTGCATGATTAGTTAGTTTCTTGCTAGCTTCTCCAAAGCACTAGGGGGATGTTTGTCAACCATGTTTTCACATCAATTATGGGTTACATTTATCCATAAGTCTCTATTCCTCTTATTGATCTAGTCTCTACACTTGTTAGTTTAGTTTTCTTTATGTTTACATTAGCATTAATTTAGTTAAAATCAACCAAGCCGACTCACTACCACTTGTTAATACCATCCCCATGACATTTAGCTTCCAAAGGGCTAAGGTTGTGAATTGTAAAAAGGTAGATGCATGTGTTTTCTAGGTTTTATTTCGCGGTAATCTAGTTAGGGTAGAGTTACTCAATTTCTTGGGTACGATACTCTTACTTTTTCTCCCTATACTAAAACTTGACCTCCTATTCTTGGGAGTAGGAAGCACCACAAATTTGCACATAATATTAGTTAGGTGATGCGACCAACAGTGTCATGTGCTTTAGCGCAAACTGTATTTCCCATCGTTGAGAAGGTTGGACCAGCTGACTATTGATTTCCTCCGTAACTTTGCTTGGAATTGAATTAAGCACCAACTCCATATCATGGCAGTCCTCGGAACGATTTACCCCCGAAAAATATTGCACAAACGCGTTTTGGATAGAGGTAACTGAGTCACACACCCCATTTTCATCGAATACTCCTTCAACCTTGTTCTGTCTTCCTCTACTCTTTGCAAAAGCATGAAAAAACTTTATGATATTGTCCCCTGCCTGAAGCTAGTTTACAAGCCAGTTCAACCGGTCCTTCCATTCCATACAACATTTCTAACTCCTTTTGTATCTCATATCTGTGAAGCTTCCCCATCCTCCGCAGCAACATCCATTGGGAAATTTAATAGCTTCTTTTTTAAATCATTAATCCTCTTAGAATATTCCCGACAACCTCCTTATTCCATCTTTGTAAATTCACTGCACAACCCTTTATCTTATCTTGAAGGGAAATCGACTCAGGATTCCCCCAATTCTCCTCAACAATTTTTCTACATCGCTCCTCAACCTACCTTCGCTTTTCTATTCATCCCTCAATATTTCGTTAAAATCACCAAACACCAACCATGCCTGAAATTGATTTTGCTGCGCCAATCTCCGAAGAAGGTCCCATGAATGATGACGCTCACTAGTAGTTGTATTCCCATAGAACCCTGTAATTAGAATTCTTGATTGATTAAACAGAACTATCGTGTCGATAAAGCCAACTGACGCATCCAACACATCTACTACAAATTCATCTTTCCACATCATAACCAGCCATCCACCTTTCCTACCAGTTCTTTCTACTGCCTACAATTATAACCAAGCTTCTCACAAATTTTCTCCATATTTGCTTTCTTCTTTTTAGTCTCCATCAAGAAAACTAAATCGGGATCTTCTGCCCTAAGTAACATTTTCAAGGCGTGGAATGGGGACGGGTTCCTAAGCTCGCGCACATTCCAGCTTAGTAATATTCATTGTTCATGGTGGGCCCGTAACTCGGGTCCCACCACTTCAGTCGCTTTCGGCAAAGAACTAGATTTACCTCTACCAGCTCCCCTTCTCACCGTCTTCTTAGATAAATCAAACAACAGACGTTTACTCGGAGATGATAATGATGGAAATATTCTCAAGAACATTTGTACATGCAAAACAACTTCATACATATATTACCCTTCTTGTGTCAATAGTAGTATAAGACAAGTATGGATCGTTCTGTCCGGAGAAATTAAGGACATTTAATCTCATGAAGTATTACATAATCATAAAGGGGGGATTGAAATTTGATTATTTAACCTACTGAATTTTACGAAAATAAAAACTAAATTAATATATACATATGATCATCATCTTTTACACATAACACTAAACACAAAACTCACATAACATTTAACAATTTTGCACAAGGTAATAATTTAACAAACGACAAGCATTCAAGATTAGTTTTAGTCCCAATTTAATTAGAGCTTTTGCTGTTCATCTAATTAGCAAAACTCCTTAATTATTTAGAACTAGCTTCGCGCATAATCCTAAACATAGTGCTAATTAGTTTAAAGACACTTCACGTAGAAATTAAACCAAGAAACACATAAGCACAATGAGTCTAATTAGAAACATATTAGCAAGTATGGCGTCACCTCATCTCACATCGATATGTAAATTTTCAGAATTACTCTAGCCCAAAAAACTAACACAAGGTGAATCAACTTCGCGCATAATTCATCACATGTTATATTCGGCAAGTGAAACCAATACACAAGGTTCGGCCATGATCAAGGCTGCCCTCATGTATCGATTTATATGCGTATGAATTCAGAAAGTAAACCAAGAACACATGCGAATTCAACTAAATTATAAACCCTAATCAAAATCGTTAAACATCAAGAACATAATCCGAAAATTAGATAATCAAGTAGCTAATCCGAAAATCCAAAACTGAATTAATATAACTAAATAAACATCCACAAATACATACAATCTTCATAGACAAAGTATTGTAATTATAAAGAAAATATAAAGCCATGAGAGAAGAGTGAATCACACTTTGTAGAAACCTTGAATGGAGTTCGGCAAAGGTGGATTCGGTGGTGATGGAGATGCGATTTAGGTACGGTGATGGAAGGGGAGTTCGGCTGTATTTTCTTTGGTATTGTGGTGGGAACTCGGCAGGGTTTAGGCTTGTGAAAGTGTAAGAGAAGAGATGCTTTTCTAAGAGCAATGCCGTACTATATATAGGAGAAAGGGGGAACAAGGATTTCGGCAACAAAGAGTTTAGGGTTTCGGCAATAAAGAGTTGTTGCCGAATTCTTCTTTCTTTACTTGCAAGGCAAGTCTTCTTTTCCTCTTCAATTTACTACCGAAAATCCTCTTGATAATTGCTGAATAATTCTTCCTTTAATTCTTGATTAAATTTGGCAATTCTCTCTTTGAACTTTGTGTGGAATTGAGTCCACATTCATCTTTGATTTCTTCTAGTAATTCGGCAACAAGTTCCTTCGTAATTCAGATTCTTCTTCCTTTGCCGTGCTCCTTTGTGTGTCTTGCCGTGCAAGACTCCTTTATGCACATGTTCGGCATGCTTCTCTTCTTTTCCTAGTTGCATTGCAATTCTTCTCTCCTTGGAAATTCGGCAAAAGAACTTCTTTTCCAATCCGATTTCTTTCTTTCTTGTTTAGCCGAAATTTCTCAATTAATTCCTGAAAATAAGAGAAGGAATATATTAATAAGAGAAGATAAAATGTAGCATAATTTATGATTTGATAGATTCCTGATTCTGTCAGGATTTCCTGGTTTAACAAGGAGTTCTACTTTGATTGAAACTCTTAAAACCTTCGACGTTTTGAGAAACGTCGAGACATTATAGACTCCTAAACCGATTAGGATTCCTAATTTAATAAGGAATCCGACTTTGAATCAAACTCTTCATAAATTCTACAATTTTCGACAATTAAGCTCATTTCACAAACCAACTCTACCAAAGACTCCTGACTCGACTAAACGACTCTATATTACAACAATAAGGGTTAAAAATTGCATAAATGGGGGTAAAACAGATTAAGAACGTCACATATTATGCTCCTATCAGATAACATAATGCCTTGTTTTTTCCCTCTCCTAGACGTAGAAGCATATTTCAACTTTTGGTCACCTCCACCTTCCACTATGCTGCCCGGACTCTTACCACCAAAACACTTCCTACCCTTTATTTCCCCTGACTCCACAACTCTAGCTTTTCCTTTTTCCTTAACATTATGATCACTCGAAGCTCTGGGGATAATTGAAGCCTCCCCCATTAATTCCTCTCTTACTAGACCCATCAACCGATACGATAGAGGGGAGAGGGAAGCAGGTACTCCTTCAGGCTTCTGGTCTAATCATCTCCCTTTCTCCAGACCCCTATGGAGCCAGTCAGAGGGGGCCGGAGAATGGAGGGGAAGGATGTACCTGTTCTGTTGATCCGAGTTCCTTGTTTGTATGCTGCATCCAAAGGACTCTGCATCTCCAGAATCCGGATACTTCTGAATCGGCTAGCTATTGGCCTTTCTGTCTCCCATAGCTCATCGGTTTTAAAAGACTTCTATGAGCACTCCAAGGCTCTATTCTCTCCCGGCGAGGAACCTGCTTTTCTAATGCCTTCATCCCTATCCCTGACATCAACAAACGTGCCGCACTGAGCCATCTCTTTCATTCACATTCTCTCTCCTCCAGATCCACGGCAGCATATTGAAGTTCTCCAGATCGAGATTCCAATAGCAATCCAATTGCCAGATAAGAATCCAAGTCCACCCCATTCATTCCCTATCTCTCTCTTCCAAGTCATCCAGCTAGCTACGAAGCAACCAGCACTCCATCCTCATCTCCATTGAGGAACATCTCACTAGGTCCTGTTCTGGCGCCGGGAACCTAGGCAGAGGCAATCTATCGGTCGTTCTCCTATTGAGACGAGAGCAAGCCCCTTTTTTCCCGCAGGGCTTCGAAGCCAGTGAAAGGTAAGAAGTATCCAAGGGATCACCATCATTTGCATCACCAGAGGCGGGTCCAAGCCCTCTTCGTCTTCCTATCCAGACTTTTCTGATCCCGGTGACCCAGCCCAAGCCAGACCTATCTTCTCTAGCATCCAATGAGAAGAAACCCGCATAGACAATGCATTTCAAAAAGGTCGAGATTCTACTTCCCCGAGTGCGCAGTTCAAAGTCTTCAAACCCACCTCTTCCGATTGCTTTTAACCCGAAAGGTGTTAAGCCAGCAAAATCCCATCTCTTGATCCCATTGCCAAGCAATCCAGGCACACCTCTCCTAGTGTTCTTGTTGCCTTCCACCTGAACTGAATGAGCAGCTAGCTGACTCGAACTAATCATCATTTTGATCCTCAAAAGCATGGCTTGCTTTAATTCTCCGCAGAGAAGGAGAAAAAGCTAGGTCAAGTCAAGGGGAACCACCTACCACTGAACCTGTGGACGGGATCAAAGAATCAATCAGTAGAATTTTTAGGCCTTAGTGATGTGAGCCTAAGCTCGCACACAATAATAACCCTACAAAATATCGTTAGTAGTATGAGCAAGTAGGGATCGTTCTAGGCCGGGGATTAAGGGTACCTGAGATATGAAATTGTTAGACAAACATATATACATATATACATCACAAACGTCACACATAGAGGGGATAAGGTTCGGCAGCAATGCTGCCCTATCACTAGGTACGGCAATTCAAAAACAGAAAATAAATCCTAGGTCTAATATTTACAAGTTTGATCATCATCTCTCACAAAACATTTAGCACATAGACTCTTTAACGAATAAATTCACATGCAAGAAAGTAAGGAACAAGTATCAACATGCTCAAGTTCAAAATTAGTTCCAACTACAACTTAGTTGTAAGATCTCTCAAGTTTTAAGACCGAACTTTTGGTTATGGGCCCTAAAGTTATGTTAATCCTTTTGAGATTTAACAATTGTGCGCAATGATCTAAATTGGAGACATGCAAAACAAGCAAGGTTGTCAATCATCTTATTTTAACATGTAAGAAATCCAAAGTATTATACCCTAGGTGAGCAAAACAAATCAAAGCAACCTTTTGAGTATCTAGCCATATTTGTTATTACTCGGGTTTGATGAAACCTAACATCTAGATTTACATGCTACAAGCCAATACTAATGTTTCGGTTTTTAAGTCCCACTCCTTAGATTTCTAACCAATTTTGAACCTAAAACATGCATCTATACCACTGTCCTAATTATCTAACATACGAATTTACAAGTTACATATTACAAATTAGCATGCAAAATCATTATTCTTGTCGAAACCTAAACATAAATCTAAGCATCGATTTAAACAAGTCTTTAACATACAATTTATAAAACCAAAATCGGTTTACACATAGACATATAAACCAACACCAAACATACATGAATGTTTCATAGACAAAATCAAACATAACTAGACAAAAATTACTAAACCGAAGAAGGGAGTGGATCACACTTTGAGACACCTTGAGAGCTTCTTTTGGTGTGGATCCGGTGCTGTGTAGGTGAAGGGATGAGGCTGCACGGCTTAGGAGGTTCGGCAGGGATTTTCCAAGTTTCGGCAGAAACTTGGTTGGTGGTGGATGGTGGTTTCGGGTTTAGGTTTTTGTCTAGGAAGTTTGGGGAATTTTGGTAGAGTTTCGGCCTTTTGTTTAGCTTGAGATGAGATGATTTTTCAGAATGAAAAGTGGGGGTATATATAGAGGAGAGGGGGTGCCGGCTGCCCTATTACAAAAGGAGTTCAGAAAACCTAGTTCATTAAGGTTTTGCAACCTTCCTTTCTTAGTCCAATTAGGTTTTCTATTCTGAATTTTTCTTCAAGGCTTGGGCTTCACATCTTCATGGACTTCTTATATGATCTTGGACTTCATTTGACATGTCTTGGTCCATCGAAAAATACCCTAATTGCCGGCAGCACACAAAGGTACACAATCTGCCAGAATCGGCAGCTTCTCCTAGTTTGACTGGGAGAACTTGTTTCTTCATGCTTTTCTTCAATGCCATGGCCAAGTGTCTTCCTCTTCCCTTCATAAAGCTTGGACCATCTTCACATATGCATTTGTGCACCATTTGGTCCATTAAAAACAGAAAACACAAAAAGGGGGCAGTAGGTTCCTGGAATCGGCAGATTTGACCTTGTTGCAGTAATTCCGGCATATCTCCCTCCGTGGAGCTCCGATTGATGCGATTCCAAGTCTCACGTAAACTAGACACATAGGGCCATCTCCCCATAAAACAGTTCGATCAAAATCCTTGTGAGTCGACGGGAATGATTTTTCGAAGTTGGGACACAGTCCCAGGAAAATCCTGGAAGCCCCTGGATTGGAATGTTCGGACTGCCGTTTTGCAGCCAATTTTTGGGTGACTTTCCGAACTCCAATTGATCTGAAATTTTAACAAAACATTCCTCAACATATTAATATTAAGCACACAAAATTTCATAGAATTCGGACAAGGATAGATTGTACTTTTGCTCATCTCAAAATCACGAAAAAGACACATTTTTCAATATTTCCAGATTTCTCAAACTTAGTCATTTTTCGGATTCTTAATCATTTTTCACCAAAACTCTACCAAAACGACACTAACTACATTATGACTCTATCTTAAACAAATAAGGGTTAAACAAAGCATAAACGAGGGCATAAACATATAATATCGTCGCACATTGTGCTCCTATCAACTACCCCACACTTATCCTTTGCTAGTCCCTTAGCAAACTAAATTAAACTAAGACTCAAAACAAACTATTGCCCCTAACAATTTGTCTCAGGCTCGTATGTACACATAGCTTTCAAGTTAAATGCATGAGAATGCTTAGCACGAAAATTCCAAGTTTCATAAACATGTGACATCAATATAAACATATAAGAGCAAAAAGGTAAGCATGTAAGCATGTTAAAGCTAATCCAATCCTCCTCACTAGGCATACTCTCTTCTTTTCACTCGAAACATGGTAATTCACTCATAAGTATATGCAAGCGAAAGATAATGAATTACAAAGAGTGACTTGCATATATCAAAGAAACGAAAGCACTTTGTGAATTTTTATGGAAAAACCTCATATGACAACTATATGCACCAATGAACCAAAGCCATAAGCTTACTCTTGAGATAATCTCCACAAATCAAGTTTAACCATCTTAAGAATCATGAAAAAGATCAATAATAAGGTTGTAATGGGGCTAGGCTAAGAGGTATTCGATATTTGGATAAGGAGGCTCAAAACGTCACCATGCGCTTTAGCAAAGCTCGAATCTCCTTATGTCTTCTCGCCGAAAGGGTCAAATTTCATCTTGTTGGACCCATACTTCATTCTTTTCTTCCCATAATATTACAACAATACTCAAGACAATAGCCATGCACAAAATTTTTTCAAGCCTATGCCGTACCTTATTTCTCATATTTTCTTTCTTTCTCTCGGCATTTTTCTTTCTTTTGGTCCGAGCATTCTTCTTTTCTCTTTTCTTTTTCTAAGGCACGGCATACATACATTTTTCATATACTTTTATGGCTAAGTCTACCCCACACTTATTCTTCTTCATCACACACGCGAAAACGCCTTCAAAAATCAAGCTTTGCCAACACATAAGGTAAAGGCATCACTATACTAAGCTCATGGAAAGTGTTTAAGGGTGATGAAAGAAAAGGCTCAACATAGGCTCAAAGGGGGTTTACTAAGGTGTCCCACGACGGGCACAAATAGGCACATGCTTTATTTGGCTTTAGTGGTAAACCTAAAAGATCTTTTCAATCACATTCAAAATCAAGGTATTTTATGATATAAACGTTTCGAAAATCAACAAGAGTAAGTTCTAGCATACTAGAGTTCATTAAAAAGCTATGGCACATAGTCATCGAATAATCAAAGAATTATGAGGTTTCATGCTTCCTACGAATCTATCGAATTTTATCTTTTTATCGCTCAAGAAGAAAGCAATTTGGCTCAAAAGCTCACATAGGTTATAATCGAAATAAATTAGCTCAAACATGCATGCTTCATAATCAACAAGTCCTACATGCTCCTACCAATGCACATAATCCATGAAACTTACAATTTTAATTGTATGCATAACCATCATCTACGTATGCAAAGAGGAGAAAAACATCATTGACATATTAGGGGCATCCTAAGACTCGAAACAAACAAATTAAAACACTCTATTTTTGTGGAACAATTTTCTGAATTTTTCTTTTTCTTTTCTAAACTAAGCACGTAAAAACAAAAACAAAAACGGAATATGTTATCCCACCCCACACTTAGAAAATTACATTGCCCTCAATGTAAGCACAAAACAATATCAACGAATTTCCTAAGCATGCAATCGACTAACATATTCCAACATATCATCACAAATCAAAGGAAAAGAGAAGGGTTAAGAAATTTCAAACTCTCGGTGATGGCTCCTTCACTTTTCTTTGATCGACATGGGTTGCCTCCCAAGTAGCGCTTTGTGTTTATAGTCCATAGCCTAGACTTTTCACCGTGTTTTGCATGTGTTCATCGTGCTCCAAAACAACTCAAATCGGCAAGAAGAAGATCGATAAGAAGACTTTGGCATGTCGGATCCGAATCTGTCCTAGTCTGCGTATCCGATACGGGCCGCGTATCCGGCTTGTCCGCCACCGTAGCTGGCGTATCCAGCATGCGTCCGGCCTTTTGTGGCCTTGTGTCAACCCTGCCGGCAATGGCAGGTCCGGCAGGGAGTTCTCTTGCAGCAGGGGTGAAAGATGGTTGCTCGGCATCAAGTTGAGGCGTGTCCGGCTTGTTGGCTTCTAGGTCCGTATCCGGCCTTGTGTGGGTGCTGCCGGCAATTGCAGGTCCGGCAGCATCTTGACGTAGTGGTGGCACGGTTGCAGCAGCAGTATATGTAGGTGGCTCGGCCTCAAGTTGTGGTGGTGATGGAATAGCCTCGGTTGGTGTAAGTAGACCGGCATTTGGCTTGTCTTGCACATTGAGTTCCTCGATTGTGGGGTGTAGAAAGGGCTCGTAGTAAGTCTTCAAACGATGTCCATTAACCTTGAATGTCTCTCCCGACACCACACTTTGAATCTCGATGGCACCATGAGGAAAAACTTTAGTAACAATGAATGGTCCAAACCAACGAGATCGAGGCTTACCCGGAAAAAGTTTAAGCCTTGCATTGAATAAGAGAACTTTTTGTCCAACTTGAAACTTTTTCCCTCGAATCATCTTATCATGGTAGGCTCGAGTCTTCTCCTTGTAGATCCATGCGGCATCATAGGCTTCATTACGGATTTCTTCAAGTTCGTTGAGTTGAAGCTTTCTATGAAGACCGGCATCATCAATGTTCATGTTGAAGGCCTTGATTGCCCACCAAGCCTTGTGCTCGAGCTCAACCGGTAAGTGACATGCTTTGCCATAAACTAACCGAAAAGGGGACATACCAATCGGTGTCTTGTATGCAGTCCTATAAGCCCACAAAGCATCATCGAGACGATCACTCCAATCCTTCCTTGAAGGTCCAACCGATTTCTCCAAAATTTGCTTGATCTCTCGATTACTCACCTCGGCCATGCCACTCGTTTGGGGGTGATAAGGTGTAGATACCTTATGTGTGACTCCATACTTCCTCAATAAGGCTTCAATAGTGCGGTTACAAAAATGGGATCCTCCATCGCTAATCAAGACCCTTGGAACTCCAAAACGTGAGAAGATGTTGGTCTTGAGAAACTCGGCTACCACCTTGGCATCATTGGTGCGTGTAGCCCTTGCTTCGATCCACTTTGAAACATAATCAACCGCAAGCAATATGTAGAGAAAACCCTTACTTGAAGGAAACGGTCCCATGAAATCAATACCCCATAAATCGAAAATTTCTACCTCAATGATAGGCGTGAGCGGCATTTGGTCTCTAGCTCCAATGTTCCCCATTCTTTGGCATCTATCACATGCTTTGCAAAACATGAATGCATCTCTAAAAATCGTAGGCCAAAAGAATCCACACGTAAGTACCTTCAAAGCCGTCTTCTTTGGTCCAAAATGTCCACCACAAGCTTCACTATGACAAAAAGCAAGGATGGATCTATGCTCATTCTCCGGTACACATCTTCTAATAACTTGATCACCACATTGCCTCCATAAGTACGGATCATCCCACAAGAAGTGTCGAGCTTGCTTCCTTATTCTCTTTTGTTGGTGGCTCGGCATCTCTTTGGGAAATCGGTTTGTGGCAAGAAAATTGGCAATGTCGGCATACCAAGGCTCAAGTACTTCAAGTCGAAAAAGTTGCTCATCCGGAAAGGTCTCTAATAGGGGTAGCCGATCCTCCTCTTGCACAAGTCTACTCAAATGATCGGCTACAACATTCTCTACTCCTTTCTTGTCTTTAATCTCAATGTCGAACTCTTGAAGCAAAAGAATCCATCGAATAAGCCTCGGCTTAGCATCGATCCTTCTTCGTCATAAGATATCTCAAAGCGGCATGATCACTATAAACAATAACTTTGGAATTCAAAAGATATGATCGAAATTTTTCCAAAGCAAAGATTACCGCTAAGAGTTCCTTCTCCATTGTTGTGTAATTGAGTTGTGCATCGTTGAGAGTCCTTGAAGCATAGTAAATGGCGCATGGCTTCTTCTCAATTCGTTGTCCAAGTACCGCTCCAAGTGCATAATCACTAGCATCACACATCAACTCAAACGGCTCGTCCCAATTAGGGGAAACAAGTATAGGTGCCGTACACAATAGCATCTTTAATCGGCAAAAGGCTTTCTCACATGCCTCCGTCCACTCAAACGTCACCTCCTTTTGTAACAAGTTGCTTAATGGCTTGGCAATTGAAGAGAAGTCTTTGATAAATCGTCGATAGAACCCCGCATGGCCAAGAAAACTTCTCACATCTTTCACACACCTAGGGCTCGGCAATGCTTGTATTAGCTCCACTTTGGCTTTGTCAACCTCTAAGCCTCTTGCCGAAATTATATGCCCTAGAACAATGCCTTGCGTGACCATGAAGTGACACTTCTCCCAATTGAGCACAAGATTTGTCTCTACACACCTCTTAAGTATCTTCTCCAAGTTCCCCAAACATGCATCGAAGGTGCCTCCATACACACTAAAATCATCCATAAATACTTCGATAATGTCTTCAATAAAATCCGAGAAGATAGCATACATACATCTTTGAAAAGTGCCGGGTGCGTTGCAAAGTCCGAATGGCATCCGCCGATAAGCAAACGTGCCAAATGGACAAGTAAAAGTGGTCTTCTCTTGATCGTCCGGGTGTATCATGATTTGATTGTAGCCACTATATCCATCAAGAAAACAATAGTAAGAATGACCGGCCAACCTCTCTAGCATTTGATCCATAAACGGCAAAGGCATGTGATCCTTCCTTGTTGTAGCGTTGAGCTTCCTATAGTCGATGCACATCCTATGACCGGTTACAAGTCTTTGTGGCACAAGCTCATTCTTCTCATTCTTGACAACCGTTACACCACTCTTCTTCGGCACTACTTGTACGGGAGATATCCACTTACTATCCGAGATTGGGTAGATCACCCCACAATCAAGCAACTTGATAATTTCTTCTTTCACAACTTTCATCATGGGAGGGTGAAGTCGACGTTGAGCTTCTTTTGTCGGCTTAGCTCCTTCTTCCAACAAAATACGATGAACACAAGTAGTAGGGCTTATTCCCTTGATGTCCGCTAAGGTCCAACCTATGGCGGTCTTGTACTTCTTAAGCACACAAATCAAATCCTCCTCTTGCTTCTCACTAAGCATTGAAGACACAATAACCGGTAGTGTATCTCCTTCTCCAAGATAAGCATATTTCAAATGACTAGGGAGCTCTTTTAGTTCTAACTTTGGGGCCTCTTCCACACTTGGTCGAAATTTTGTTGTGGCGCTTGGAATTGACAAGAACGAATCAAATACCTTGGAATAAGGCCGAGCCTCTAGCTCGGCAGCAACTTTCATCACACTTGGCTCTATCATAAATGGCTCGGCAATGGTGCCTTGCTCGGCACTTCTTGACTTGGCCGGCCCTTCTTCCTCATTCTTATGCACGATTCGTTCTCCCCTCTTGTCAAATCCGACCCCTTGCTCAATCGCTAATTGCTATGCGTCAAGCGAGGTCGACATAACTTGCTCGACCTCCTCCAAAACATCAATGGCACAACCCTCCTTCAAATCAACGTTGGGGAATTTCATGGCATCAAAAACATTGAACTTGATCACCTCACCATCAAACTCCATAGTTAGGTTGCCCTCGGCCACATCTATCTTTGTGCGCGCGGTTCTCATGAATGGTCGCCCTAGAAGCAATTGAGTGTTGTTGACCGGCGAATCCTCCATCTCAACCACATAAAAATCGGCGGGAAAAATCAATTGGTTGACTTGCACCAACACATCCTCTACATAACCCTCCGGATATTTGCTTGAGCGATCCGCAAGTTGAATGATGACATTATCCTTCTTGAGAGGCCCTATACTCAACGTTTGATACACATTGAGTGGCATGACATTGATCGATGCTCCCAAATCCAACATAACATCCTCAAATCGTGTATTGCCTATGACACAAGGCACATTGAAGCTCCCCGGATCCTTCATCTTTGGTGGTAACTTCCTTTGAATAACGGCCGACACCGTCTCGCTCATGGTTACCACACGAGTCTCTCTAGTATGCCTTCTCGCCGTGCAAAGCTCCTTTAAAAACTTAGCATACTTTGGTACTTGCTTAATGCACTCCAACAAAGGGATGTTGACTTGCACTTTCCGGAAAATCTCCAACACTTCCTCATCGGACTTGTCCTTCTTTGTTCTAGCAAAGCGTGAAGGGAATGGAGCACTAGATGATGGCACACCTCCCTTGCTTGCTTGGCTCGGCAATAACTCATTCTTTGATGTGGCGGGATCGTATTCAAGCTCGTTACGCAGCCCCTTGTCTTGTATATTAGTGTTGCCGGCACCATGCCTTTGTTCGGCAGCTTCCTCCTTCTCGGCATCACCATTGTTGCCGGCTGCAGCCCTGCCGGTTGTGCCCCTCTCGGCTTCATGCATGTGGCTGCCGGCAATGTCAGGTCCGGCAGCCCTCTCATCCTCCTCAATACCCTTGAAAGTCACTCGCTTCTTCTTTGGACTTGTTGGTGGAAACAACTCTCTTCCACTACGAGTTTGAATCACTTTGGCTTGCTCGTTCCTCGGATTGGGAATAGTATTGCTTGGCAACTTCCCTTGCTCATTAAATCTTCCCATAAAATCTACAACTTGGCCCATTTGAGTCTTGAGCTCACCAATGTCCTTTTGATGATTTTGTTGCCCCGCGAGTAATGCTTGAGTAGCACTTGACAAAGATTGAATTAAAGCATCATAGTTCGGATTGCTTGGCGAAGCTTGGCCTTGGCCTTGGCTCGGCCCTCCTTGTGGCTGGTTCGGCAATGCAGCAAAGTGTCCTTGGTTCGGCATGTATGGCTGCCGAGGCACAAATGGTGGCCTCGGTACAAATGGCGCTCCTCCCTCTCTCGGTTGCATAGGTGCCCTAAGCACGTTATCATTGTTCGCCCATCGAAAGTTCGGATGATCATTGAACCTTGGATTGAAATTGCCAAATCGTTGGCCTCCTTGAAAACCAATTGCATTGCACTCCTCTACTCCCTCATTAACTCCAAATTGAGGGCATTGTTCGGTCTCATGGCCCTCGGTGCAAATTCCACAAACACTAGCACGCTTCTTCATCAAATTACTCACCAAGTCGGTGAGCTTGTCCACTTTATCTTCTAACTTTGAGCTCGAAGACGTCTCATGTACTTTCTCATTTCTTTGCACATTGCCTCGTGCCATGCCAAATTGTTGGTTGTTCAATGCACGAACTTCCAACAAACTTCTTGCCGCTCCGGCGTTTAACTCCAAAAAGCTACCTCCCGCGGCCGAGTCAAGAAACTCTCTCTCCATGACGCGCAATCCCTCATAGAAATATTGTAGCAAGAGTCCATCGCTAATGCCATGCGATGGACATAAAGAAACTAGGGATTTGAACCGCTTGTAGTAGTCGAAGAAAGTCTCATCTCCGGCTTGCTTCACACTTGTAATTTGCTTCCTCAGATCAGTGATACGTGAAGCAGGAAAGTACTTGAGTAAAAACTCATCCATCATAGTACTCCACGAAACAATGCGACCACTAGGCACCTCAAACAACCACTCCTTTGCTTGATCTTCTAGAGAAAACGGAAATGCCTTCATTTTGAAGTGTTGCAAATCGGTCCCTCTTGGACACATAGACTCCGTGGTGAAGTTAAACCACTGTAGATGCTTGTTAGGGTCCTCACTCGGCATCCCATAAAACGACTTCAGCTTATGGAGGAATCCACTCCTCAATTCAATCTCTCCAGTCTTGTCAGTTTCCAAGGGAGGATAAGTAATATTAGAAGGAGCAACTCCAGCTCCAGCGACATGACCATTCTGTGATCTGATTGATGCCATGATCTCTTCTTCTTCTTCTAATTCGGCAAAAGCCTCAAACTCTGGATTCTGAAGATCACAAGACGACGAAACAAATGATGGGGAGCTCGGCACACTATCTGATACTGACGGCACA
This sequence comes from Potentilla sterilis, assembly GCA_963682095.1. Lineage (NCBI taxonomy): Eukaryota > Viridiplantae > Streptophyta > Magnoliopsida > Rosales > Rosaceae > Potentilla > Potentilla sterilis. The sequence continues at coordinate 7,719,529 of OY821764.1, forward strand.
ATAGGGGAGGATGGTACGGATGATGCTACTGATGAACTGGTTGGTGACGATGGTGGTAATGGCACAAAACGAGCAATAGCGAGTTCTTGGTCTAAACGTTGCAAACGGCCTTGAAAATCTCTTGTCCAAATACTAGATTCGGACATGCATTATTTCTGAAATTTGCAACATTTAAACAAGTTAGAACATCGTAAAGAAATAGAAAACAAGAATATACATCATTACAAGCCACGGCATTGGCGATTACACAACATATTTCAACAATGATACACATATGAACATTCGGCAAAGGCACAAAATTTCGGCAAAGAACAAACATGGTTCGGCAAAAAGAGAAGAAAAATTGGAACGTTCATGATCATGTAATCGCTAAGTCTAATTTCTTTTAAATTTGTCCTAACTCTCGAAGTACGTGGAGCAGAGGAGATAACGGTGCAATGGACTGATACAGCCCCCGGTAGTATCATGCTTAATCCGATATACCTCAAGAGTTTGAACCACACAACATGTTTTATCTTTGAAGAAAATAGGCCACATATGTCAAGTTATGTTCTAGCGTCTAAAGTGAGGTGATGCTTCGGCACAAGCTGTCGACTAGGTCGTGCGGATTTTACGTTTCAAAGGTCATTAAAATCATGGAGGGCGAACCCCCTACAGGAACCAGGCAGGACTCGTTGTTGGACACCATGGAGGGCTAACCCCCTATCGACTCACTCACCGAGAATGAACATCAGTCTATGGGCCTTGAGATCCAGTTAAACAAACCTGAGAACCATATCTATGATAATAACTTCCCCATACTTTGTAAAACAAACACGGATCCCTAGCGGTCTCAAGTGTTGATTAAAACCGCCCTCAACCTCATAAAAATAATACCAAGTTAGCGTCTTTATGCGTGGGGGGCCAACGATGGACTAATTCCAACATTGCAGGGCCCGTTTCCCAATCTACACAAAAACATACCTAACATGGCATCACTCGTATGAAGGGTTTTGGTTATGATCAACAAAAGAGGCTTCACCTACATGTTACACTTTAGAAACTACAATAAACTCAAACATACACAACACTATCAACTTCCTAGAAATTAAACTAAGTGATTACCAACATACATCAATATACATCATGCAACTTCCAAAATTTAAACTCTACATGCCGAAGCATATTTCTACTTTACAAAATCCCAAAATAAACTTAAAATTTACACTTTACACATTCACAACAAAAATTTCCAGCAACATTATATACACAACAATAACATAAAACAAGCTTTTATAATCCCCGGCAACGGCGCCAAAAATTGATGTGAGCCTAAGCTCGCACACAATAATAACCCTACAAAATATCGTTAGTAGTATGAGCAAGTAGGGATCGTTCTAGGCCGGGGATTAAGGGTACCTGAGATATGAAATTGTTAGACAAACATATATACATATATACATCACAAACGTCACACATAGAGGGGATAAGGTTCGGCAGCAATGCTGCCCTATCACTAGGTACGGCAATTCAAAAACAGAAAATAAATCCTAGGTCTAATATTTACAAGTTTGATCATCATCTCTCACAAAACATTTAGCACATAGACTCTTTAACGAATAAATTCACATGCAAGAAAGTAAGGAACAAGTATCAACATGCTCAAGTTCAAAATTAGTTCCAACTACAACTTAGTTGTAAGATCTCTCAAGTTTTAAGACCGAACTTTTGGTTATGGGCCCTAAAGTTATGTTAATCCTTTTGAGATTTAACAATTGTGCGCAATGATCTAAATTGGAGACATGCAAAACAAGCAAGGTTGTCAATCATCTTATTTTAACATGTAAGAAATCCAAAGTATTATACCCTAGGTGAGCAAAACAAATCAAAGCAACCTTTTGAGTATCTAGCCATATTTGTTATTACTCGGGTTTGATGAAACCTAACATCTAGATTTACATGCTACAAGCCAATACTAATGTTTCGGTTTTTAAGTCCCACTCCTTAGATTTCTAACCAATTTTGAACCTAAAACATGCATCTATACCACTGTCCTAATTATCTAACATACGAATTTACAAGTTACATATTACAAATTAGCATGCAAAATCATTATTCTTGTCGAAACCTAAACATAAATCTAAGCATCGATTTAAACAAGTCTTTAACATACAATTTATAAAACCAAAATCGGTTTACACATAGACATATAAACCAACACCAAACATACATGAATGTTTCATAGACAAAATCAAACATAACTAGACAAAAATTACTAAACCGAAGAAGGGAGTGGATCACACTTTGAGACACCTTGAGAGCTTCTTTTGGTGTGGATCCGGTGCTGTGTAGGTGAAGGGATGAGGCTGCACGGCTTAGGAGGTTCGGCAGGGATTTTCCAAGTTTCGGCAGAAACTTGGTTGGTGGTGGATGGTGGTTTCGGGTTTAGGTTTTTGTCTAGGAAGTTTGGGGAATTTTGGTAGAGTTTCGGCCTTTTGTTTAGCTTGAGATGAGATGATTTTTCAGAATGAAAAGTGGGGGTATATATAGAGGAGAGGGGGTGCCGGCTGCCCTATTACAAAAGGAGTTCAGAAAACCTAGTTCATTAAGGTTTTGCAACCTTCCTTTCTTAGTCCAATTAGGTTTTCTATTCTGAATTTTTCTTCAAGGCTTGGGCTTCACATCTTCATGGACTTCTTATATGATCTTGGACTTCATTTGACATGTCTTGGTCCATCGAAAAATACCCCAATTGCCGGCAGCACACAAAGGTACACAATCTGCCAGAATCGGCAGCTTCTCCTAGTTTGACTGGGAGAACTTGTTTCTTCATGCTTTTCTTCAATGCCATGGCCAAGTGTCTTCCTCTTCCCTTCATAAAGCTTGGACCATATTCACATATGCATTTGTGCACCATTTGGTCCATTAAAAACAGAAAACACAAAAAGGGGGCAGTAGGTTCCTGGAATCGGCAGATTTGACCTTGTTGCAGTAATTCCGGCATATCTCCCTCCGTGGAGCTCCGATTGATGCGATTCCAAGTCTCACGTAAACTAGACACATAGGGCCATCTCCCCATAAAACAGTTCGATCAAAATCCTTGTGAGTCGACGGGAATGATTTTTCGAAGTTGGGACACAGTCCCAGGAAAATCCTGGAAGCCCCTGGATTGGAATGTTCGGACTGCCGTTTTGCAGCCAATTTTTGGGTGACTTTCCGAACTCCAATTGATCTGAAATTTTAACAAAACATTCCTCAACATATTAATATTAAGCACACAAAATTTCATAGAATTCGGACAAGGATAGATTGTACTTTTGCTCATCTCAAAATCACGAAAAAGACACATTTTTCAATATTTCCAGATTTCTCAAACTTAGTCATTTTTCGGATTCTTAATCATTTTTCACCAAAACTCTACCAAAACGACACTAACTACATTATGACTCTATCTTAAACAAATAAGGGTTAAACAAAGCATAAACGAGGGCATAAGCATATAATATCGTCGCACATTGTGCTCCTATCACTTAGCCCTTCTTCTCTTTGCCCCCATCCACCATCCCTTAGCCTTAAGAACAACCAAACCACCGGTCAATCGACCGACAGTGAACCAAATCCGCGTTTTCAAACAATGAATCTAATTCAAACTCTCTCAGGAAGCTCGTGGTTCCGGAACCGGCTGCCCGAACCATCCATACAAACCATCTCCCGGCCGGAAATGAGACCTGGTGGAGCAGCTTAGCCAGCCATCTCGTTCCCCTCTTCCCCGCATCTAAACCATCCTTTCTTTTATCTCAATCTCTCGCGAGGGGACGTTTTCCATCACGACTCAAAGTTTATAAGGATCCATGGAAATCAACGGCTTATCGAGCTAGGGTTGAGTGGAGACAAAGATGAACTCGATTTCTCTTCCCGCTCGGATGCAGACATAGATGGAGAGTTTAACTGGTTCATAAAAACAGAGAGTTGGATCCGCAACGGAAGGAGGATCAGGAGAAGAAAGCAGACAGTGTATAAAGGGAGACTGGGAAAGAGCAGGACTTGAACTTCCGGTTCGAGCTCACAGGATAGAAAGGATTCCTTTGAACGCTAGATTGATAGTTCCATGTAGTCAAGTTGATGGCACAGATTTGATCTGCCTCTACTTCCTCAATATCAATGAATATATAGCTTGAACCCCCAAACCCTGATTTCAAAATGTCGTAAGTGATGTTCGAAATCACTGAATGTGTATTGATTGCCGCTTGAGTAGGTATTGATTGCCGCTTGAGTAGGTAGGATAAGTCTCGGAATCACCATTGGGGTTATTTAGATTCTGCCGACCCAAAAGCAATTCCGCGGGTTAGCCACCTCGTGCAATGTGTCAGTAGCCATTCTGACAGGCAGTAGACACTACTACATACTGAAAGGGTGGTCAATCTTGCTTAATTACACTTTCACTTTGTCACATCAGTACGAGAAGGCGGACATTGGTGCTTTTATATTAATAAGCGTCCCCATTTCTTAGATGGGATAGAGAATGTGCATTCCCTAGGGGAACTATAGTCTAGGTCAGAGCTGAGTTAATCATAGCTTTTGATCCATAGGATAGGAAAAAAGGGGGGAGAATAATAAAAATAAGTTTTCCATAAAGAGCTCACGAGACTCCCCATACGAAGAAAGGAGCGACCTGCCAGATTCGAACTGGCATATAGAAAAGTGGAATCGGCTCCAAAATTCCCTAAATTCTTTATCTTCCTAAGAGAGTAGTCACTTTGGTGACGCAGTTCGGTTGTCCCTACATCTGCGGGCTGGTACGTCCATCTACTTATAAGCGGCCGGCTATGTTCTCTAAACTCATCTATTTCCTCTCGGCTCTCAGCGCAACGAGAAAGGATTCCCCAATAGCTGAGATTGGTACTAGAATTCGCGAATCTAGAGAGCACCAACGATGTTGACCGGGAGGGAAAGGAGCAATTAAAGCCTTTCATCTCAATCAAATGACCGAAATGGAGACTATATTCTTGTTGGCAAATACAAATACGAATTAGAATCCACTTATTTCCATCCCCATGTTCTCTGAGCAATGCCCTTTGTTTCCAACAGTAATGGATATTTGTTGCAAACTGTCTGCGAATCCCGTGCTTTTCAAGTAAGCACCAACTCCTGTGATGTGTATTCTCCCCTCCAGAGTCTGTCCTCAAACATGGCTTTCTTTGCCTTGACTTTATAAGTTTCATTCTCCACTAAGCTTCTGAACTCTATGAATTTTTGAAAGATTTCAGACTGTTGGAAAAAAAGTCAAACTCCCTCTCCCTCTCCCTAACGGTCGAGTAAGTAAACTCCCTTACTCTAACAAGTAAGCAAGTAAACTCCCTTTTAATCTTATCCATTGAAGAAGACAGACTTCAAGACTGAAACCCGCCCTTTATTATTATATTATTATCTTCCTCCCTTCAACAAAAGCAGACTGGGTGGGGCTAATGATCTTGGGAAGCAAGCCTTTGATCCTATTACCAATCAACTTGGTAATACACTTATAGATCGTATTGCGCGGCCGAAAATCTCCCATGACTGTAGGATTAGGCACTTTAGGTACCAAAACCATGATAGTGGAGTTAACTTCCCTTAGAAGCTTGCCTGAAGCAAAGAAAGACTTTATGGCCTCTATCACATCCTGACTCACAATCTCCCAAGCACTTTTGAAGAAGTGGGCAGAATACCCATCAGGGCCCGGGGCCTTGTTACTGTTAAGGGAGAACATAGTTCTTTTCATTTCCTCTGCTTCTACGGGAAGGGACAAAAGGCATCCTGGGAAAAGATGAAATAAAAAAATCCCTCGCCACCAACTCTTTTTCCAAAGCCACCAAAAAGATGCTGGAAAAAGGAGACAGCCTCTTGACTAACAGCTTTATGGTCAGTAAACTTATCCCCCTCGACATTGTAAACACTCAACAATCTGTTTTTGGACTGCCTAGCTCTCACCACCTTGTGAAAAAACCCCGTGTTACTCCCCCCCTCACTGAATTCTGGACTTCTGTTTGAGGTAGGCCTCTTCCATAAGAGTGAAATGAGTAAAAACTTTCAAACTCTCTTTTTCTGCATTAGCTAGGTCAGAGTTGGAAGGATCCTGCAAGTGGAGTAACTGCAATCTAGTAAGGTCCTCTCTAGCTTGGGCAACCTTAGAGTTGATGCTACCATAGTGTTTGGAATTAAAGATCTTCAATTCAGGCTTGAGACCTTTCAGCTTGGTGCACAGCCTGAACATAGGAGTACCCTACACTGGAGTACTCAAAACTTGCTCAACCAAAGGGGCAAACTCTTCGTGGGAGGTCCAGAAATGAAAGAATTTAAAAGGCTTCTTCCCTGTGACCAACTTCTGCCTGATGGTAACGGTAGAAAGACCTGGCCCTGTGAAGTCTGCTTCAGAGTTCTGTAAGGTAGCAAGCCAACTGTCATTAACCAATACTCTGTCAAGCTTCCTGGCAATAATCTGCTCACTATCTCTGCGGTTGAACCAAGTATAGAGCGGGCCGGGAGGTCAAACAAATCTATATCTAACAAGCATTGGTGAAGGTCACTATTATGGCTTCTCCCACTCCCACCCATCTTTTCCTCTAGGAATCTAGAAGAATTCAAAT